>CAIGQZ010033231.1:1006605-1016639 GCA_903798205.1 Danio tinwini
TGTGTGTGTGTGTGTGTGTGTGTGTGTGTGTGTGTGTGTGTGTGTCACCTTAGAACTATAAGGTTCTGTCTGACATTTTTGTCAAAATTGAGTTATTGACATATTCTTATTAAATGACAACTTATTTACATTATGGGATGTTTTTTTTATGTTGTTTACATTTTAAGACCTTTTATAAAAAAAAAAAAAATGTTACACACATGCTGTTTGGTATGGAATGCAAAAACTTTGAAGCTCAATATCTCAAAATCATTCAGAACGCAGATAGAACCTTATAATTCCAAGGTGACGAAATGTTAAGGAGGACAAACCTAAATTGTTTCTACTTTATAATTAATGTTCTCAACTCGCAATACAACTTTACACTGAATACAATTGTTTGTATTCAATACTTTATTATCATAATTTTTCAATTTCTATATTTTCAATGCCTGTATTTAGGATTTTTTTTTTCGCGATTAATCATGATTAATCACACAAAAAAGTGTGATTAATTAGTTAATTTTTTTAATCAATTGACAGCCCTAATATATATGTATGTATATGTATATATATGTGTATATATGTATATGTGTGTGTGTGTGTGTGTATATATATGTTTGTATATATATATATATATATGTATATATATATATGAACTTATGAAACTTAAAATAAACGTGATTCTGTTTGAAAACACTGATAAATCGTGATTTGACAAGGACTGTTCATCTGTTTCTATGCCTCAGTACTAGGGATGCAACGATTATAGATTTTGGTTGTATGATTATAGTCAGAGGAATAATCACGGTTATCACAATTATTATGCATTCATTATTTCCAAAACACTAGTTTAGAAAATCATATAAAACTCCTTATATTTTAATATGTTATTTATTTCTGTCCAGTAACCAATTAATACAGCACAAAATAATAATAAAAACTAAATTTACACTGAAAATAAATGACAGAACAATGAATATATAAATACATAACAATAAGAATAATTATTATTTTTTATTTGTCTAATGTAAATCTAAGCTACATACTAGCTAAGTATTTTCCTTTTCAAGAGAACAGATGTAGTCAAAGGCTGCTGAATTTCTGTCTGAAAGGCACTTTTGATCAACAAACTTATAGAATTGTTTGGTATTTTCATTTTGTATAATTTTTTTCTCTTTGCGGTAGAAATGTGTATATTCCATACAAAGTTTGATGATGATCACTCTTGTCATATGACTTGCGGTGTGCACGTTGGATTTCAACTTAGTTTGCCTGGAAAGCGTGAGCACGTCGCAAAAGACACAACATGTGAACAACCCTTAGTTAATAGACTCAGCCATAGCTAATGCAGTCCGCGTGGATATTAGTCTCTGTGTACAAGCTCGAAACTTCAAACTAGCGCACAGTTGGCTTAACTTTGTTTAACTGCTGCAATTTTGTTTCGTGTAGAAACACGGTGTTGAAGCCTTTTCAATTAATTAACCATGACAAATTAAAGCACAGTTAATACATCCCTACTCAGCACCAGTGAAAACATTTGAATTTAGCAGTTGCGCTCTGCATGGTATACAGTAGTTGGTTTGATCGTACATGTGAAAAAAGTTAATTTAAACTTTGTATAGCATGATATATTTAGTTGAAACATGATTTAACTTATTAAAATCAGTGAAAGTAACATTTGTTGTGATAACTTTTATTTTTATTTTTTTTACAGTGTAAAAAGTTTCCCATTTTGGCCTGCTGCAAAATCAGCTATGGAACAAAATTCAAAAATGAAGAATCTGTCATTATTTACTCACCGTTTACTTGTTCCAAACCTTTGAGTTCTTTTTTCTGTTGAATGCAAAAGAAGATATTAAAAAAAAAATGTTGCAGACCTTTAACCACTGACGTCAATAGCACTTGTTTTTCTTACTATTGAAGTCAACGGTTACAGATTTTCATCTTTCTTAAAAATATAATATTTTTGTTTATGAAATAAAAAAACTGATACATATTTGGAACAAGTGAAGAGTGAGTAAATTATGTTTTTGTAAATTCACAATTTATAGGATTTATTGTGTTTAGTGGTTAAAATGTTAATATTTGTTTTATTTTATAAAGGTCTGATAGCTTTTCTTTCAAAATTCTATTATAATGGTCAGAATAATACATCTACACTGTAAAAAATAAGTTTTTTGTTGTTTTTTTTTTAGTTAAATTTCCAGTAAATTTCTGTAATTTGCTGTTTGTTATTTTGCGGTAAATTTCTGCAATTTAACAGCTGTTACTTTTTGTTGGTTTTCTGGCACCCCAGCTGGATTTGTTTTACAGTGCATTCAAGGAAATATTGATTTTTTTTTTACTCTTATAAGGTTATACAAATCACACTGTGTTAAATATAAATTAATTAAAATAAATATATAAACATGTCTGACAACATGGCATCTTTATGTAATTTTATGCAAATTAAATGCTTTTAAAGGGGTAGTTCACCATTTAATTACTCAAGTAGTTCCAACCCTGTTTGAGTTTCTTTCTTCTGTTGAACACAAACAGTTAAACAAACTAACAATACAATGTAAGTCAATGGCTGCTTTTCCTCCAACATTCTTCAGTATATCTTCATTAGTTTTCAACAGAAGAAAGAAACTCAAACAGGTTTGGAGTAGATGATGAACTTTTTTGAAGTGATGAACTATCCCTTTAATGGCATTTATTTTTAAGTTCAGAAGAAATGTCATCAGTAGTTTACAGAATAAAAAAAATGACAAAATGACTTAAAATAAATGTAAATTGTTAATCCCAGGAAACGAGTGTTTTCATATTTTTCTGTTGTATGTGCAAAAATAACCACTTTGTGATTTTTGTCATTTAAAAGTGTTTAGCTTGTTGTGTGTGTCCCTGCTTTAGTTATTATTGAGGATACGTTATGGACATTATATTCAAAACATTGTCTTGGCATTTAGAAAACAAATATCTCTCAGATGTAATTGATGTAATTTTTGCGGCCGTATGGCAGTAATAGCAGAATGATGTCTGATTGGTCCATTGTTCTTCTAATGCTAATGCTTTTTCCCAGAAGATGGTTTAGCTCTTTTATTAACAGATTATTCTATTACTGCACTCTAGTTTTAGAATATAATGTCTAGAATCAAATGAATTTTGGTTGACACTTTTAATCAACTAACTTAATCTTGGTGGGATGATTGAGTAATTTGCATTTATATGAATTTTGTGATTTAAAGTAATCTGTTTATCTGCTAGTTGTTTGCAAATTATTATTGTGGCTGATATTGGATGGCATTTTTGGTCTTGATGGCTTTTAGGCAGGGTTGCCAGGTTCTGGAGAAGTTGACTCGAAATCCATCCATAAGGATAAATAAATGTACAGTTGTCTTGTATTGTTCAATGTCTTGCCTAATTAACCAAAGTTCACTTTTATTTAGTAAGTTTGTTATTAGAAATTTTGTTATTAGAAATTAATTATTAAAACTCTTATATTTAAAATGTGTTGAAAAAAGTCTTCTCTCCATTAAACGGCACTTGGAAATTATTTCAAAAAAGACAAAAAATTTCAGGGCTAATTATTTTGAAATGATCAGTTAAATCAAGGTTAAATTTAATTAAATGACAGCAATATAGTTAACACAATTCCAACAAATAAAATTCACTCATGTATAATTAATTGATGAAAATAATAATTGAATCACAATTTAAGTGACTATATAGGGTTAGAAAAGTTATTAAATGCAAGTAAATACCTAAAATGGCTTTAATATTTCAAATAACTTTTGTTTAAAAAAATTTATTGTACATTCACTGGGCACTTTATTAGGTACACCTGTCCAACTGCTCGTTATCGCAAGTTTCTAATCAGCCAATCACATGGCAGCAACTCAATGCATTTAGGCATGTAGACATGGTCGAGACAATCTGCTGCAGATCAAAGCGAGCATCAGAATGGTGAAGAAAGCTGATTTAAGTGACTTTGAACATGGCATGGTTGTTGGTGCAAGACGGGCTGGTCTGAGTATTTCAGAAACTGCTGATCTTCTGGGATTTTCACTCACAACAATCTCTAGGGTTTACAGAGAATGGTCAGAAAAAGAGAAAATATCGAGTGAGCGGCAGTTTTGTGGGCGCAAATGCCTTGTTGATGCCTTGTTGTTGCCAAAGTAACGTTACAGTAGGTGATACGCAGACATACACACATGAGTGAACATATATGCTATATAAGAGCCAGTTGTGAATCAAAAAAATCATATAAAAAATGTAGTCATTTGGCAACCTGTGACATCAAACAATGATAAATATGTTGTATAATATGTATTTATATTTAATACATATTACAGATGATATTTATGTGCATTTGAAATCATATTGGCTTTCATTCAGAATGTTTTTCATTCTCCCAGCTGCATTTCATATGTGTTTCATGTCTCTATAGTTACAAGCTGACTGTTTTTATTTATTAAGATCACTTATTTGATGACCCATCTGTTAAAAATCTAATATTGTTATTAATTAATCCACTTGATTACTCTTACATTTTCCTCTGAATAGCCATTAAAATAAATAATATGAGCCTAATTTCTAATTAACTTCAATTTTTTTTACAGAAACACAAAAATGGCTTTTCTTTTACCGTTTAATTGCTCAAATGGTAGATTTTTCTCTTTAGCATGTCATAATAAAAGTCAGTTTTACCTGATTAGTGACCGTTGCTTGACATGAAGGAAAGTCATTGCGAACAGCAGGAATAGATTTGTTTCTCAGATGCTTGAATTTTGCTCTTTTTTCCTCCTCAGAGTGAGAGTTTTGTGGAATCAGAGACAGTTCGGTCGAGAGCTCAAGGGACTGGATTATGATATCGTTACTAAGAATGTTTCTGGCAAATCCCAAGTGCCTGATTTCTTAAGAGTGTTTGATTACCCTCAGAAGACTCAGCCTTGGTAAACGCATTAATAATGTCCCTGATTTACATAAACGGTCAATATGGAACTTGGAAACGACACTACAGTTGACAGAGTTGCAACAAACCAGCATTTTTTAGTTAAATGAATAAAATTATTATTTGTTTTTCCTAATTAAACCCAAAGTGTGCCAAGAAAATTTCCACCCACACTATTACACCAGTGCCAGTCTGAGCCACTGATACAAGGCAGGATGGATCTGTGTTTTCATAATGTTTACGACCCAACCATCTGAATTTCACTGCAGAAGCAGAGATTCATCAGATCAGGGAAACTTTTTTTTCAATCAACCAATTTTATTAAGTTTGGGAATTGTAGCATCAGTTTGCTGTTCTCAGCTGGCAGGACTATTATCTGTGTTTTCTTCTTCTGCTGCTGCTGCAGCTGTAGCTCATCTGCTAAGGTTTGACATGTTGTGTGATTTTCTGTTGTTTCAATTGATTATTGGAGTAATTTTTTTCTAGACTATTCTCTGTAAACCCTAGAGAAAAATCAGAGCAAGTCAGCAGCTTCTAAAATTCTCAGACCAGGACGAGAACGACCATGTTACTTAAAGCAATAGTTTACCCACAAATAAACATTTACTCACAAATTACTCACCCTCCACTTGTTCCAAACCTTTATGAGTGTCTTTCTTCTGTGGAACACAAAAGAAGATTTTTTTTAAGAATATTGTAAAATGGTTGATATCCATAATAGAAAAAAAAACACTATGGAAGTCTGTTACATCCCAAGTCTAGGGGAAAACAATGGGCATAATAAACAAAATAAGGTTGTGAGTGGTGGATTTCCCAAGGGAAACAAACAAATAAACAAAAATACTCCTTTGGTCGACAACCAAATGCAGACATTCAGTTGAGAGTAATTAAATAGATTTATTAAAAAAGAAGCAATTTAAGTGAGCATCTCTTTAAGATGGCCACTGCCCAAAATAACAAGCAAAAAAATCTGCATAGTAAATAAACTAAATAACCTATAAGTCTTTAAAGAAAAATACAGGAAGCTTACCTTCCTCCCTAAACATAAACAAAGACAAAAGTAATCTAAATAATTAGGCAGGCCACCCCTACAAGCTTAAACTCTCAAAAAGTTGCAAGCATACATAAACATTTAGACTATATTAAAGTTTGTTCATTTGCCGGAGAGTTAGGGAATTTCAGGAGCTCTCCACTCCCAGCAACCCTTGCACCAAAAATTAGCTCCTTAAACTCTGCCGGAAGTTCTGTTTTGTAGCTCTCTATGACCAGCAGCCAATCAGAACCTGGACCAGATTAACATGGGAGCCTATGAAATAACACATGCAGTGCGCAACAAAAATAAATAAATAAACATTAGTCGTAACAAAGTCAATTGTTTTTAACATTATTCAAAATATCTTCTTTTGTGTTTAACTATTTTACTACAATTTGTAACTTTTTGCTTTTAATTTGTACAATCACATTCATACATTTTAGTACGATTTGCTCATTCACCAATGAGGAGTAGGTTTAGGGGAGGGGTTTTGGGGCACACCGCCAATAAAAAATCATAGGTTTCAATTTAGAACAAATAATTTGTCACTTTTCTGACAATATGTAAAATAATTAGGTTTGCTTGTGAGATTGGCATGGATATTTATATTAACCAACAGTTGAACTGCTGTTCCTGATAAAGTGTCATCTAATAAGTGTATATACAGATTCTCACTTTCCTGGAGGTATTAAAAAAGTATGTAAAGTCTGTAATTATTGGAATGTGAACTGCTATAAGCAGGCCAGGGCCGAGAGCCGTGGGAGCGACACAAAGTTGAGGAATGTAGACTGAATGTTAATGTGAAACACCTGCATGGCACACCGGTCTTAAACCCCACTGGGGAGCTCCAGAAGGATTTAAAGAGGAGTGGAGGGAAAGATAGAGGACCAGGACTGGGATGGTTTGTGTTTTGTATGTGCGACGCTAAGCTGTAATGCTGCTGCTTCTTGCTTCGGTTGCTTATTTTTAATTAGAAAGTTGTCTGTTTTTGTTAAGCTGACTTCTGCTGCCTTCTTCCCATATCTATAAACTGTTTTTTGAACAAATATAGTTTTTGTGTGATGATAGTTCACCCAGAAATAAAGATTTCATCATCATTTACTCAAGTTGTAGCAAATATTTTATTTCTTCTTTTGAATCCAAAGGAGATATTTGGAAGAATGTTGGTGGTACCATTATGGTAGGGCTGCCCCCTAATAGTTAGTTGACTAGAAGTGGCTTAGTTGACTAAAATATTATTAGTCACTCAGGGCTCTACTTTAACGATCCAGGGACAAAGTCTAAAGCGCAGGGCGCAAAAGCATTAAGGACATGTCTGAAAGGGTTGTTGCATGGTCTTACAGGGTTGTGCTTAGTCTTTTAATGAGTTATGGGTGTGTTTTGACAATAAACCAAGCATTTGCTATTTACATGGTGAACTTTGTAAGTGGAAAAATTAAACGCTTCACTAGTGAGAAAGCAGTTAAACAGACCATCTGCAGCGCTAGGATAAGGAATGAGCCTCCTCCAATCTGCCTTTACTTTCACTTTCTTTTTCTCTATTATGGATAAGGAAACGGTGTTGTATGCACAGACATCCATTAGCCTACATAATTAATTTTGTTTGTTAAGTGCAAATATTTGTTTCAAGACTATTTAAAGTGTGGATTTATATCACATTACAACCAACAGCAGAGACGCATCTTAAAGTCCCCAAGAAAAATCATACTAACCGTATGATTTTGTTAGCTCACGTTGCCGGGTTTTTGGTGAACAATTCATCTGTGCATGTCATTAAGAAAGAAAAAAAAATTGTTTGCCCTTCTAATCTTGATATCTGAAAAAGCACTTCCTGTTTGTTTTCAGTTAAATGATCAGATTACGAGATTTTGAGGTAATGGGCGTGGCTAACATGCTAACCATGCTTGTTCAACTCTCAGTATTGACAACAAACAGAAATGGTGAGCTTCACCGTGGCTGACAGACCCAGTAAACCAATAACATTCCACTTGTTTGGGACATACTCTTATACTATACTGTTGCTTGCTGTTTTGGTACATTTTACACTGAAAACACTAAAACCTGAACAAATCAAAATGTGGAATAAAATTTGAAAAAATGTATGCCTCACAGTTTTGTACCAAACAGTACAACTCAGCCAAAAGTAGGTGTGTACACTAGTGGTGTATCTGCAAGTCAGGCAGGTCAGGTAAATGTATTTTTCATCAGGCAGACTGATATATGTAATCTTTTTTTTTTTATTATTAATTTTTTTTATGTCCGTCTTTATGCAAAAAAGGAGGCGAAACCAATCTAAGGGAAAATAAAAAGACTTCAAAGATGAGGCTCGAGCCTCCACTGTGTCACATTAAAAGAACTTAACTTTTTACAAGTAGTGCTGCACATCAATATCAGTTACAAAGCAGTCGACCAATCAAAAGATTTCGAAGGTGGGCCAGGCATTGCAAGAGTCTGTTTACAATAGGAACTTGGCATAACAACAAAACGATGTATTCTGAGTGAATGCCTGCCCCCTAAGGCATTTTTTGTGCTTAGCCTTTCTTCTGTTTTTGCCCAGTTTTAGCTTTAATATTCTGACAGGTGTGATAGAGTATGTGTTTTCTTTTTGTCCTCAGGTACGACTAGGCAGCCCAAAGAGGGAGAGGTCCCAGGTGTGGACTACAACTTTGTGAGCGTTGAGCGGTTTATGGAATTAGAGAAAAGTGGGGCCTTGTTAGAAAGTGGAACGTACGAAGGTAAGCTGAATTCCACCACTAAACCTCCATAAATCTTTACCTCTAGAAATAAAGCTCATGTCGCACCTGTTACACCGTAGCAGCCTGGAATATAAATTTTTCCTTACATTTTCTTTATGGTCTCGCAAGGAGCGTGTGTGGCTTTGACATTGAGCAAAGGTATTCAGAACTAGTGCAGTTTGGTCTCCTGAGAGCTGACATTGAGGTGTGTGGACTACTTTCACATGCAGGTTTATGAGAGGAAGATCCTAACTGTGAATCTGGGAGGCATTGCATCATAACAGGGGAATTGCATTGGATTTACCTAAAAAAATGGCAGAGAAACACACATTTGAGATATTCGACTTTTCCTATAATAATAATAATAATATAATATAATAATATAATCATATGTTGGAGATTTGTGACATTTATTGTTGAGGACAATCATGTAAATTTTTATCCAATAATTAAAGTTATGAAAGACAACGTTTCTGCATTTATTATAGTTTAGTAATATCACACTGCAAAAGGGCTGTTTTTCCAAACATCAGCATGTCAGCTCTATTGCAGATTTCATTTTTTACAACAGTTAATATTGAGTTGATATTACAGTTTTTTTTATTGCTTCACCAAAGGTAATAGTTCCAAATTCACTGATCCATTCATAAAGTCTGTTTTGCACAAATGATTTAATGCAGTGGTTCCCAATCTTTTTTCCAAGCGACCCCTATTTTAACGCTGACATTTTTTAAAGACCCCCCCCCCACACACACACACACACACACACAGAAACATACACAAAAAAATTGCACACACTGAATAACATATAACATTGAGCATTGTTTAATATATGCAACAAAAAAAAACAACTCCGAACTAATGACTTTTTCTCAACAACAGTTTGCACTTTTTTTCCAAAACCTGCTGCAAATTTAACAGCAGCACATTTAACAAGTAACATGTACAAATTTATCTGTTTAACTTATTAAAAGGTGAAACATGCACACATGCATGCACACATGGGAAAAATTTTGGGGGTTTACCAACCGTCTGTGGGTGTCTGGTGCTCTGATGTCTCTTTAGTTTGCAGGGCTTCATGCTTTCATTCGCTAGTCTGTCACCACAGATGACATACTCAATTCTCACCTTGTCCATTGCTTCAATGAAACCAAATTCAAGATAACTATCCAAATAAATCTTGCTTTTATTTTAGCACATTCATTTTTATCTCCTTCCTGGTGCTTTGCTATATCTTCTCTTTGGTGCATCTTTTTTTAAATTTGCTAATGTAAGCTCTGGCCTACGTTCCCACTTTCACAATACGCTGTAACATTCTCGACGTTAATAAAATCTATTATCTTTCTATATT
>CAIGQZ010033231.1:1032065-1047337 GCA_903798205.1 Danio tinwini
TGCAGTGAAAAAACGTTGCTCCTCTGCTTGCTGGACAATGTGAGGTTCACACTTTCAGGGTTGGTGTAGTAAATGATACACAGTAATAGACTATTACTATATTATTCATTTTAATTTTAGGGTTATGACTTTTATTTTATGACCATGTTTTGAAACATGATGACACATTCACAGCTTAATTCTAAAATCTGAAGCTTGGAGTTTAAATATAATGTGATGAAAATTTGTAATAGAATTCTGTAGTTCTAGTGTTAATGCAGAAAATGTTTTTTGCATTTATTTTTTGTTTCTTGTTAAATCTGTCAGGTTCATTGGATTGTTTTAATAATTCATAATGCATCGAATTTAAAATTATTGGCTGAAAATATAATTTTCAGTTTTCAGCCGAAAGAGAAAAACTGGCAAAAATATAACAACAAAAATGGATATCCATAGTCATCCATAGTCCACCCATAGTCATTGTACTATCTGAAGCAGCATTCACACTGAATTTGTAAAGTGCTGCACTGCGCTAATGAACCCATTCATTTCAATGGAGCCACACAAGGGAGGTTTGTTTCTGTGCTGACCGAAGAGCAAGAGCAATGGAAAAGCAAAGTCTGCTCAAATAACACATCGACAGGACATTTATTTTGCAGTACACTTGTTCCTTCTGCTTGCGATAATGCTGCTGTGCTGTCATGGCAACACTAGTCAAATAATAATAATAATTCCTTGCATTTATATAGCACTTTTCTGGACACTTAAATCGCTTTACACATTGGGGGGAATCTCCTCATCCACCACCAATGTGCAGCATCCACCTGGATGATGCAATGACTGCCATATTGCACCAGACCACACAGCAGCTGATTGGCAAAGAGGAGACAGAGTGATGAAGCCAATTATGATATGGGGATGGTTAGGACGCTAAGATGGACAGAGGGCAAATTTGGCCAGGATGCTCGGGTTAAACCTCTACTCTTTTTCGAAGGACATCCTGGAATTTTTAACAACTACAGAGAGTCAGGACCTCGGTTTAATGTCTCATCTGAAAGACTGTGCTCATTTTAGAGTCCCCTTCACTATACTGGAGTGTTAGGACCCACATGTTGAGCGCCCCCTGCTGGTCTCACTAACACCACTTCCAGCAGCAACCTAGGTTTCCCATGTGGTCTTCCATCCTGATACTGACCAAGCACAGCCCTGCTTAGCTTCAGTGAGTAACCATGTGAGAGTTGCAGAGCGCTACTATAGCTGCTAAAATGACTCCTCTTGACTTGTTCACTGTAATTAAAATGTGATTAATTTACTGGCTTGTCTTTATTAAAATTAGTATAAGCTTTAAGTTGAGTTCAATTTAAAAAGTCTTAAAACATTACTTGATATTATGTAACTAAATAATAAATAATTATTACAATGCATTTTCAGTTTTAACACAGAATTTTCATTTCAGTGCAAAGAACATTCACTTTGCAAAACTACATGCTACCACTTTGTAGAAATGAACTGACACACTGGATTTTGCTGAGCCTCATATGCACAAATGGCCATAAAACTGAATCTGCCAAAGCAACAGTAGGAAAAACACTGATAAGACTAAGAGAATGATGGTTTTTTTCCCCTCGCATCAGTCCTTAATGAGAAACAAGGGACTTATTAAGAATATCGATTGTCATTGCGGTGGCTGGAAAAACCCAACTGTGACTGAGACATTCTGGGATACATAATTGAGAATGTTTTACAATTGAGAATGTCTACATTTTACAAAGATAGTCTTGGACCAACATTTGGTGCAAAGAGACACTTCAGATTCAGATAATGGTAGCTAAACTACAACACAATGTTTTTCTCTGTTTATTTCAGTCACAATACCAAAACGACGTCATGGCTGGACCCTCGACTAGCGAAGAAAGCTAAACCTCCAGAGGAGTGTGAGGAAGATGGTGAGTGTGTTACTGTAACACAAGCGTGCGTGTATGTTTTACACTGCAGTCATGACCTCTGCTTGTATTTTTTCCCTCTGGAGATGTACGCATGAGAGATTGTTTTCTGAATTTTGAGGGGGGAGATCTTGTTTTGTGAGATGTCAGAACATATTCTGGTTTTGTAAAACATCCAGAAGGACAAGTGCTAGTAGCTGAAGATTACACATTGGGTTTCTAATGACAGAATGGATGGGATAAAAATGTCTTCGCTAGCACTGATGAATCGGTTTATCTATTTGTTTGTTCAGTCATATAACCATCCATCCATCAGTCTATACATACATCCTTTCTCCATATTTTGGTGTTTATTTGTATATTCATTCGTTCATTTCAAATTAATACTCTTAATTAATTAATAATCTTTTGCTTGATCAGTTGTTTGTCTGATCCATTCATCCGTCTGTCCATTAACTCATTGATTCATTAATTCATGCATACATAAATACATCTTTTCTTCATTTGTTTTTCATTCATTCATCTTCTAAATATCTTAATTTTTTTATTTGCTTGTTTTGTTGTCATTGAGCCATTCATTTATATACCTTCTTTATTTATTTGTCTGTTTGTTTGTTGATTCATCCATTCTTTTAAAATGTACCATCCACCCTTTACTTTCGTTTGATCATCTGTTTGATCATCCAATCATCTAATCATCCATCCATGATCATCTGCTCTGCATCTATCCATTCAATCATAAATCTGTCCACCCTTTAGTCATTTATTTATTTGTTTGTTCCTGTTCACACATCCCTTCAATCCACCCACCCACCAAACATTCATTTATTCATAAAGCCACTCAAATGCATTCATTCAGTCACTCCATTCATCTGTTCATCCATCCACCCACCCACCCACCCACCAAACGTTCATTAATTTGTTCGTTCGGTTATTCATTTATTCATTCATTCATTCATTCATCCATCCATCCATTCATACATCCATCCATCTATCCTCTGTCCATCCATCCACCCAATAAACATTCATTCATTCATTCGTTCCTCTGTTCAGCCATTTAACCATTCATTCATTCATTCATTCATTCATTCATTCATTCATCTATTTCCATATCCACCTGTCCAACTATACACTCAAGCATTTGAATATTCATTCATGTTACATTCTATTCTTACATTCATTCATCCATTCATCTATCCATCCACCAAACCTTCATTTATTTATCCATCATCCACCCACTCAACAAACCTTCATTCATTCACTCATTCATTTACCCATTCACCAAACATTCATTCATTTATTGATCCTTCCATTTATCCTTACATTCATTCATCTATTAATCCATCCATCCACCAAATATTCATTCATCTGTCCATCCACCTACCCACCAAACTTTAATTCATTCATCCACCCATAAAACATTATTTCATTCATTCTACCATTTATCATTTCATTCATTTATTCATCCATCCACCAAACATTAATTTATTTATGCATCATTCATGCACTCACCCACCAAACCTTCATTCATTCATTCATTCATCCATCCAACTATCCACCAAACATTCATTCATCTGTCCATCCACTCACCCACCAAACTTTCCTTCATTTAATCATTCATTCATTCATTTAGCCATCCATCCACCAAACATTAATTTATCCATCATCCATGCGCCCACCCACCAAACCTTCATCCATTCACCCATTAACCAAACATTCATTAATCTATCCTGCCATTAATCTTTACACTCATCTATTCATCCATCCATTTACCAAATATTAATTTGTCTGTCCATCCACCCACCTTCCTTCCTTCCTTCCTTCATTTAGCCATCCATCCACCCAATAAACAATAATTCATTCATTCATCTATTCATCCATCCATCCATCCACCAAACATTAATTCATCCATCATCCATCCACCCACCAATACTTCATTTACATTCATTCAATCATCCATTCACCAAACATTCATTTATCTATCCTGCCATTTATCCTTACATTCATTCATCTATTCATCATCTATCCACCAAACATTCATTCATCTATCCATCCAACTAAACTTCATTCATTCATTCATTCATTCATTCATTCATTCATTCATTCATTCATTCATATATTCATTTATTTAGCCAATTTGTATGAACTGCATTTTTTTATTTGTTCATTCCCACTTCAAATATCATCTGCACTTTAAAAATAGAGCACCAGTTAGCATGACACATTCATTAGCATGCTGAAATACACTGTTTTCCTTCTAGCCGGGCTGTTAAACATGCATGATGGTTCTACGTACCCAAATCTGCCGTCTTTAAAACCCACTGTTGAATTAAAATGCAATTTAATGGGGCCAGAGAAATCAATATCTCTTTCCACAGGCCTTTTAATGCCTCTCTGTGACTTGACTACTAATAACCCTCTCCCTATTACAACATACATCTAGCTTTTGGCAAAAAAAAACCAAAAAAAACTTAAGCTCATAAGCATCATCACGATTGATTTACATTGTGTTCGATAGTATCTGCTGCTCTCTTGATCCACGTGTGCATCTTCAAAGTTCAGACATCTACATGATTCAGAATTAATTTCCGGTGTCTGTTCGTGTATGATCTAAATGAGGCGGCACAGTTTCATCATTAATTCCCATCAAACCTTGATAAATAATAAACTGTACATGTCAACTTAGATTTAGTTGGTAGTCACAACAATTTAACTCAACACTTGCCTGTTTTATTTAGCAAAAATGTGTCACAATTTATTTGGTGCTTGCTGATTAGTAACTCTGTTTGTTGGTCTTGAAGACACTACAGTTAAAGGACTTTTAAGGTGAGATTCTGCAGGCCAAAACAGCTTTTTTACCTTTCAATTTTTGAAGTATTTGCCTTTTATAAACCATTTTATGGTCTAAAACAGTTTTTGATAGACTTTATCAATTTGTGTCTGTAGATTTTAGTTGCCATGAATAGTTTTACACACTGCTTTCTCACTGCCTTTTACACACCAAACTGTTTTATTAACATCTGTATTCTGCATATTTTTCACTGAGGCTAATGTTCAAACATAATTCCTTCTATTATATGCAACATTGTATTCTTTTTCTGGCTGTTAATAGTCATTTCTGAATTATGGAGTGACAAAAAAGATTCCCAAAATCCCTTTTCCACGCAAAAATGAAACAAAAATCCTGAACTTGACAGATTTTTGTGCAAAAAATATATGCAAATGAGTGCATGTTAGATGCGATACTGCCTCATTTCCATATGTAAACATTTTAGAAAATTTCTAATATAAAAAAGGTCTACAATTCTTAATGTAATCAAACAGATGGGCAAGTATGATGATAAATATTAGTTTTACTCTATTCACCTGCAGTGTCTTGCCTTAAATATGCTCACACACACATGCTGCTCATATTTACACTTGTGCACTCAATGCACTCAAATATACACTCAGTGAATGAAAGAGCCTGAACAAGAGACTTCTCCCATAGTTGCCATGGCAACTGCCGATGGACGACCATTGATTTAAGGAAGCTTGAGAAAAGGATATTTAAGGTGGTCTGGGTTATAGATGTTAAAAGCAGGAATGGTCTGAAAATGTCATGCACACACAGACAGTATGTCTATATATAATAATTTATATATTCTGAATTCGGAATATGGTGCATCAATAATCTCTTCAGCATCTTTCTAAACATTAAACATTTTAACATTTTTATTTTAAAATTAATTTCTTATTTATAAAGTAAGATTCCCAATGTTTGAATTTCACATGTTTGTTTCAGATTTCAAACTATAATTATTACTTTTGATTGTTTTAACCATGTTTTAATAATTTTGGTAATGATATTTTAATCCTTAATAAAAAAACAATTATATTACTTTTAATTATATCTGTAAATGTACATTTATATGGGAAAGATATAATTTATATCGGAATTTGAATTTATATCGGAAAGATTCATAGACTGCTGAAAAATTGGATTTTGTAGCATTTTTGTTTATTATTGAATATTATTGTTTATTATTCATTTGTTTTCTGAATGTAGTATATTATTAGTTATTTGTATAAAAGTTATCTGCAGTACTGAACATTTGAAATATTGCTCATTTGTTTATAATTAGTTATTACAAATAAACAAATAAGCAATTTTGGCGGCGCAGTAGGTAGTGCTGTCGCCTCACAGCAAGAAGGTCGCTGGTTCGAGCCTTGGCTGGGTCAGTTGGCATTTCTGTGTGGAGTTTGCATGTTCTCCCTGCGTTTACGTGGGTTTCCTCCAGGTGCTCCGGTTTCCCCCACAGTCCAAAGACATGCAGTACAGGTGAATTGGGTAGGCTAAATTGTCCGTAGTATATGAGTGTGTATGGCTGTTTCCCAGAGATGGGTTGCAGCTGGAAGGGCATCCGCTGCTTAAACATGTGCTGGATAAGTTAGCGGTTCATTCCGCTGTGGCGACCCCGGATTAATAAAGGGACTAAGCCAAAAAGAGAATGAATGAATGAATAAACGAATAAGCAATTTTACCATGAATACTCTGAACAGATAAATCGTCACCTTAAAATTATAAGGTTCTGTCGGCGCCAATAGCCTAGTGGTTAGTGTGTCGACATATAGCACCCAGGTGTTCGTGGCGACCCGAGTTTGATTCCTGACTCGAGGTCCTTTGCCGATCCTTCCCCTCTCTCTGCTCCCAATACTTTCCTGTCTGTAAACCTCCACTGTCCTGTCAATAAAGGTGAAAACCCCTAAAATATAATTATAAAAAAAAGAAATTATAAGGTTCTGTCTGCATTCTGAATGATTTTGAGATATTGAGCTTCAAAGTTTTTGCATTCCATAGCAAACAGTATGTGTGTAACATTTGTTTTTAAATAAAGTCTTAAAATGTAAACTTAAAAACAACTTAAAACAAAAACTTAAAAAACTTAAAACAACTTAAAAAAAAAAACATCCCATAATGTAAATAAGTTGTCAATTAATAAAAATGTCAATAACTCAATTTCGACAAAAATGTCAGATAGAACCTTATAATTTTAAGGTGATGAAGTTTTGAATGTAAATAATATAGAATACACAATCTGACTAAAGTCTTGTTGCCTATTCATGTTTAAGGAACAATAAATAACTTCTAGTTGATCATTTGGTATCAGAACAAAAGTAGCTTATATGAAAGGAAAAGGCATCTAGTATTATTAATATTGTGTTTGACTTCCATCAGCTTAGAGGACTGCATCAATACTTCTTTGCAGTGACTCCAATAACTTATTAATAAAGTCATCTGGAATGACAAAGAAAGCATTTCAGGACTCCCAGAGTTCATCAAAATTCTTTGGATTCATCTTCAATGCCTCTTTCATCTTACCCTAGATATGGTCAATAATGTTCATGTCTGGTGACTGAACTGGCCAATACTGGAGCACCTTGACCTTCTTTGCTTTCAGAAAAATTCAAGGGGGCTGAAGTATGACACGTAGTGCTATCCTGCTTAAGAATTTGCCCTCTCCTGTGGTTTGTAATGTAATGGGCAGCACAAATGTCTGGATATCTCAGGGTGTTGATGTTGCCATCCACTCTGCAGATCTCTCGCATACTGAATGTAACCCCAAACCATGATTTTTCCTTCACCAAACTTGACTGATTCCTGTGAGAATCTTGGGTCCATGCAGGCTCCAATAGGTCTTCTGCAATATTTGTGATGATTGGGATGCAGTTCAACAGATGATTCATCAGAAAAATCTGCCTTCTGCCACTTTTCCAAATGATCAACTAGAAATCAAGTTATTATTTGTTGCTCTTACAACTGGGATTGACGACAAGACTTTTGTCTGGTAGTGTACATATAATATATAAAATGAATAAATAGTAAACTTCCTAAGATTTTTCAAAATGTGGGACATTGATAATATTCGGATAATATTGTCAATATTCATTACATTAGAAAAAATGTTTATCACATTTTTTTTTACATTTTTTCAGTTATGTTTCTTAATGCAAAAATCTTCAGTATACAGTTGGTGACATATTTTATATTGACTTTTAAAATCACACAAATTTAGCTCTCAAAAACAAATGCATTTTATTAACCATACAGCGTTATTACTATAACCCTGACTTGCATGCATAGTTTTCATATATTAAAAGAAAACTACAGTAAATCCACCCAGGATTATGTCACACTTCTCACTTTTTTCTATTAAGAAAAGTGTCACCATCTGCTGTGTTACTCATCTCTCGCACTCACCTAAAGGCTTGTGTATGACACCTATAAGAAGCTGGTCCTGAGTCCTCTTGGGAAAGGATTCTGCTTAATGTAAAGCCAAAGTAAGAGCTTGTTGGTGGCTGCGAGGAGAAGGGTCAAGCATTAGTGGATGTCAGTTGGTGTGTGTAGGAGGGAATTGATTGCTATAACCCCCCTAGTGAGGTGTGAGGAGCTTGTTGGTGGTCACACCTGCTTCTGCCTCCTCCAACCCAGCGATCTGTTCCATTCACTCAACTAATGTCTGTCTGAACACAGCATGGCTTTATTAGCAGTTGTTTTTGACACAGTATGTATAAAAAGCAGCTTCGAGGGCACGTCTGTTGTATATATTTGGGTTGGAGATTGCAGTGATTTTGTTTCTTTGTTTGCATGTCATTGTTTTCATTGGTCCTGTCACAAAATAAACAAATAAATGATTATTTAATGTGATAAAAAAAGATGACAATTTAACATAAATTTATTTCATGCCACTTTGTTTTGATAGGTACCTAGGGCATCGTGTGGTTGTTAGGGTGTTCAGAGATGTTGCTAGGAAAAAGTGTGGTCGTTGCTAGGGGGTTCTGAGTGGTTGCCAGGCCATTGTGTGATTGCTAGATTGGTCTAACTAGTTTCTATGGAAAAAACGAGGGGTTGCTAGTGCGTTCAGAGAGGTTACTAGGTATTTTGAGCAGTTGCCAGGCTAATGCATGGTTGCTAGGATGTTCTGAGTGGTTAGTGTGGAAAAGTGTGGTGGATGCTAGGGTGTTCTGAGTAGTTGTCAGGAGATTGTGTGGTTGTTGGGGTTTTCTGAGTGGTTGCTAGGGTATTCTAAGTGGTTACTGTGGAAGTGTTGTGAGTGCTAGCTATTTCTGAGTGGTTGCTAGGGTGTGCTGAGTGGTTGCCAGGGCATTGTGAGGTTGCTAGGGTATTTTAAGTGGTTGCCAGGGCATTGTGAGGTTGCTAGGGTATTTTAAGTGATTGCCAGGCAAATGTGCTATTACTAGAATATTTGTAGTTGTTGCTATGGTGGTGGTGGTTGTTGCTAATGTGTGGTGGTTGGTAGGGTGTTCAGAGAGGTTTTCAATGCATTGTGTGGTTGTTAGGGTATTTTGAGCAGTTGCCAGGTTAATGTGTGGTCGCTAGGATGTTCTAAGGGGGTTACTGTGAAAAAGGGTAGTGGATGCTAGGGTGTTCGGAGTAGGTGCCAGAAGATTGTGTGGTTGTTGGGTTTTCTGATTGCTCGATAGGGTGTTCTGAGTGGTTGCTGGGGTTTTCTGATTGGTTACTGTGAAAATGTGAATGCTAGAGTTTTCAGAGTGGTTGCTATGGTGTTCTGAGTGGTGGCTAGGGCATTGTGAAGTTGCTAGGGTATTTTGAGTGGTTGCCAGGCTAATGTGCTAGGATTTCTAAATGGTTACTGTGCAAAAGTATGGTGGATGCTAGGGTGTTCTGAGTAGTTGCCTGGAGACTGTGTGGCTGTTGTTGTTGTTTTTTTTTAGTGGTTGCTGTGGTGTTCTGGGTGGTTACTGTGGAAGTGTTGTCAGTGCTAGGTTTTCCTGAGTGCCAACTAGGGTTTTCTGAGTGGTTGCCAGGGCATTGTGAAGTTGCTAGGGTTTTTTGAGTGGTTGCCTGGCCAATGTGCGGTTGCTAGGATGTGCTGAGTGGTTACTGTGAAAAAGTGTTGTGGATGCTTGGGTGTTCTAAGTAGTTGCCAGAAGATGTGTGGTTGTTGGGGTTTTTTGAGTGGTTACTGTGGAAGTGTTGTGAGTGCTAGGTTTTTCTCAGTGGTTATTTGGGTGTTCAGAGAGGTTACTAGACATTGTGGTTGCTAAAGTTTTTTGGGTGGTTGCCAGGCCAAAGTGTGGTTGCTAAAATGTTCTAGGGTGTTTCGAGAAGTTCCTATATGGAAAATGCTATGTGGGTGCTATGGTGTTTAGAGGGGTTGTTATGGCATTGCATAGTTGCTAGAGTGTTCTGAGAGGTTTCTAATGCATAGTGTGGTTGCTAGGGTTTATTGAGTGGTTGCCTGGCCAATGTGTGGTTGCTAGGATGTTCTAAGTGGTTCCTGTGGAAAGGGGTGGTGGATGCGATGGTGTTTTAAATAGTTGCCAGGACATTGTGTGGTTGTTGGGGTTTTTTGAGAGGTTGCTATGGTGTTCTGAGTGGTTACTGTGGAAGTGTTGTGAGTGCTAGGTTTCCCTGAGTGCCTGCTAGGGTGTTCAAAGTGGTTGCTAGGGCATTGTGAGGTTGCTAGGGTATTTTGAGTGGTTGCCAGGCCAATGTGTGGTTGCTAGGATGTTCTGAATGGTTACTGTGGAAAAGTGTGGTGGTCACTAGGGTGTTCTGAGTAGTTTACAGGAGCTTGTGTGGTTGTTGGTGTTTTCTGAGTGGTTGCTACGGTGTTTTGAGTGGTTACTGTGGAAATGTTGTAAGTGCTAGGTTTTTCGAAGAGGTTGTCAGGGTGTTCTGAGTGGGTGCCAAGACATTGTGAGGTTGCTAGATTGGTCTGATTGGTTTTTATGGAATGGTCTGGTGGTTGTTTGGGTGTTGAGAGAGGTTACTAGGCATTAAGTTGTTGCTAGGGTATTTTAGGTGGTTGCCAGGCCAAAGTGTGGTTGCTAAAATTTTCTAGGGTGTTAAGAGAATTTTCTATGTGGAAAATACTATGTGGGTGCTAAGGTGTTTAGAGAGGTTGCTAAGGCATTGCGTAGTTACTAAAGTGTTCTGAGGGGTTGCTATGAAAATGTGTGGTGGTTGCTAGGGCATTCAGAGTGATTTCTAATGCATTGTGTGGTTGCTAGGGCATTTTGAGTGGTTGCCAGGCTAAAGAGTGGTTGCTAGGATGTTCTGAGTGGTTACTGTAAAAAGGGTGGTGGATGCTAGGGTCTTCTGAGTGGTTGCCAGGCCATTGTAATGTTGCTAGGGTATTTTAAGTGGTTGCCAGGACAATGTGTAATTACTAGAATATTTGTAGTAGTTGTTATGGAAATGTGTGGTGGTTGTTAGGCTGTTAAGAGAGGTTTCTAATGCATCGTGTGGTTGCTAGGGTATTTTGAGCAGTTGTCAGGCTAATGCGTGGTTACTAGGATGTTCTGAGTAATTACTGTGGAAAAGTGTGGTGGATGCTAGGGTGTTCTAAATAGTTGCCAGGACATTGTGTGGTTGTTAAAGTTTTCTGAGTGGTTGCTAGGGCGTTCTGAGTGGTTACTGTGGAAGTGTTGTGAGTGCTAGGTTATTCTGAGTGGTTGCCAGGCCAATGTGCTGTTACTGGAATATTTTTTAGTGGTTACTGTGGAAAAGTGTGGTGGATACTGAAGTGTTCAGAGAGGTTGCTAAGGCATTGTGTGGTTGCAAGGGTGCTCTGAGTGGTTACCTGGGCATTGTTTGGTATTTTTTCTAGGGTATTTTGAGTGGTTCATAAGGTGTTGTGAAATTGCTAGAGTGTTCTGAGATGTTATCAGGGCATTGTGCAGTCACTACAGTGTTCTGTTGTTAATGCATTGTGATGGGTTATAGGGTTATTTCGGTGGTTGTTCTGTTTGCCAGGGTGTTGTAATGTTGCTAGAGTGTTCTGAGTGGTTGTCAGAGCATTGTTTAATGGTTGCTTATGTATTTTAAGTAGTTGCCAGAGCATTTTTTTTGTGTTTGTTTGCAAAGGTTTTGTGAGTGGTTGCCAGGTGATTGTTTTGTGGTTGTGTGGTTGCTAGGGTTTTTGAGTGTCCATGGCATTTTGAGGTTGCTTTGGTGTTTGGATATTTAGCTAGAATGGGGTTTTTAGGGCATTCTAAATAGCTTTTATTACATTTAAGGTTGTTGTTACAGTGTTGTATGTGGTTGTAACTTTTAAATGTTTGCTAGGGAATTATTCTGTGATTGAGTTTTATTTATAAATGGTAACTAGGGTATAGTGTTTGTTGGGGTGTATTTAGAGAAGTTGTAAGGGCATTTTAGGTGTCTGCTACAATGTTCTGTATGTTTAATGGGGTGTTCAGTGAGGTTGCTAGGGCATTGTTTAATGGCTGTTTGGGTGTTCTGAGGGATTAATTAAGGCATTGTTTGGAGGTTGCTTGGGAGTTCTTAGCAATTAAGTAGGATATTGTTTAGTGGTTGCTAGGGTCTTTGGAGTTGTTAATTCAGACCTTGTATGTCTAACTGCTTTATTAGGGATCAATTTGGCAAGTGATTTATTAGGGCATTGTTTGGTAGTTACTATGGTGTTGTGAGGGATTAATTAGCATATTGTTTGGTAGTTGCTAGGGTGGTCTAAGCTGTTAACCAGAGAATTGTTTGGTGGTTGATATGATGTTCTGAGTTATTCAAAATTTTAGTTTTATGATTTTAATGTGGTTTCTAGGGAATTGCTAAGGGCATTATTAGGTGACCACTTCAGTGTTTTCTGCATTTGACAGGTTGTTGTAGGAGGAGGACACTGCTAGAAGGTTGCTACTGTAGGTGTTTTGAATGATTATATCAGACAAGGGCTTATTTGTGGTTGCTAGATTCTCATAGGTGTTGCTTGAGTGTTCTGAATGGTTTCTAGGCAGCTCCTAAAGCACTGTTTAGTTGTTATTAAAGCATTTGAAGTGTAATTTATTTGCTGGTCGCTTTGGTGTTTGGAGTAGTTGCATTGGTGACTGAAGGCTAACCCATTGCTTAGCAATTTTTGGGGTGTAAGTTGTTGCTAGGTGTTCAGAGTGGTTGCAAATAACAATACTACAGGATGCTGAAGGTGTTCAAAGTAGTTGAAGCTTCTAAATCATTTTTGGTGGTTGCTAAATAGTTATTGAATGTTGTTTAGTGGTTGCTAAGGTGTTGCAAGAATTTCCTAGTGTGTTCTGAATGGTTGTTCTATTCTATGTTGCTGTGTGTTTAATTCTGTGAGGTTTCTTAAACATTTTTTTTAAGTTTGCTACAAAGTTACTAAGTGGTTAAGGTGAGGTTTCTCAGGAGTTCTGAGCTGTGGCATTGATTTTTTGATTACTTAGGTGTTCTGATTGGTTTCTAGGCAGCTCCTAAAGCAGTGTTTATGTGTTATTAAAGTATTCAGAGTGTGATTTATTTGCTGGTCGCTTTGGTGTTTGGAATAGTTGCATGGGTGACCGAATGCTAACCCATTACTTGGCGCTTTCTGGGGTGTAAGTTGTTGCTTTAGTAGGTGTTTAGAGTGGTTTCAAAGACCAATGCTCCTACAGGATGCTGTAGGTGTTGTAGTTTCTAGGAGGCTTCAATAATTTTTGGTGGTTGCTAAATAGCTATTAAATGTTGTTTAGTCGTTGCTAAGGTGTTGCAAGGATTTTCTAGTGTATTCTGAATGGCTGTTCTATTCTATGTTGGTGTGTGTTCTATTCTACGAGCTAGGGCATTGTTTCTTGATTGCTTGGGTGTTCTGAGTAGTTGCTAGGCTGATCCTGAATGGTTGTAAGGGCATTTCAGGAGAATGGTATAATATTCTGTGTGTTTTATAGGACAGGGCATTGTTTGGTGCAGTGTTTCTTAACCACGTTCCTGGAGGACCACCAGCACTGCATGTTTTGGATTTCTCCTTTGTCTGTCACACCCATTACAGGCCTTTTAGTCTCTTCTATCGAGCCGATGATCTGAATCAGGTGTATTTGATTAGAGAGACAAAGGAAAATGTTCCAGAGCTGGTGGTCCTCCAGGAACATGGTTGAGAAACACTGGTTTAGTGGTTTCTAGGTAGTTCTGTGTGTTTGATAGGGTGTACTATGACTATTATAATGTTATAGTGTTTATTGGTTCCTTTAGAGTATAAATAACATTGTCATCTTGATGTGAAACTTAAAGAATGCAAAGAAAACTACACCTAGGTACAACAAAGATCTGAAAGTTATAGCACACAATAATGTCCATACCAAGAAATAATACAGGAAATTAGAGTGTGTTTCCATAACCCGGCTCTGATTGAGTGACTTGGAAAAGAACACCATCTGTGAAGTTAATTACTGTAGAAGGGCTGTCTGAAAAGATATGAGTTATGTTGGCCTTTTGTTTATGTGAGCTTGATTTGCATGTTTACTGCGCTCCATTTGCCAACAATAAATTCACGATGCATCTGCGTATTTTATCGTGTTTGTGAGGAATGCAGGCACGTTTCACCGGTGATGTTTTTGATAATTACTCTGTGAGTTTGCGCTCGTGCTTCATTTCTTCCTGATGTTTCAATAATATCAAATTTGGCTTCAAAACAAAAGCAACAGGAAAAAGCATCTCATATTCTGCATTTGATGATGGCCCTTTGTTGTCATTTTGTCAGCGTTTTCATTTGTTTTTGTGTCTCAGGCGGATTAAATGGCATGAAAGTATGTTGGCACTAACCTTCGGGCTGCCAGATCTTCCTTCACTTACCGCTGTGTGTCCTAATTAAGCTTTGTTTTACACACCGACTGCCAGCTTGAACGGCCGGCTGGATTGTTTCGGGATGCTGAATTGAAATTCTGGCGTGTGCCGGGAATGTGTGTTTTTAAAAGACGTCTAGACTGATTTGCCTGCTAGTATTATCATACACCGCAGGCATCCCTGGGGTTATTGATTTACTGGACTGGGCTCGGCTATAATGAAAACTGTGAGGAATGTTTTCATGACGTGCCATGCATTAAATGGCTCGATTTTATTTTATTTGATTCTTTTTTGCTCATGAAGATTGCATATTCTCCTTTCAGTGTTTTTGTAATTATTTCTAAATATTGTATTATGAAAATTCTTCACTTGAAGGCTGATTAAATCATACAATATGAAGGAAAGCAAGGGTCAGAAGTGTTATTTATTCATAAACAGTGCTAATGCCAAGCATTTTGCATAGAAGGATGATACTTTTTTAAATCATTTAATATCATGAGTATATTTTTGATTTATAAGTGGACTAAAATAATGTTCTGCACACGGGAAAGATATGACAATACAAATAGCTGATTTGACATTAATAAATAAATCTAGTGAAATAATGCTTATAAAAATACTGTAATAATATAACGCTATACAAATAAAGCACAGTTGAGTGTGTATATACAGTGTAATTTTAGTATTATTCATCACTGAGATGATATTTAATAGTAAATAACTACATATTTTGTTTATGTAGTTATATATAAATA
>CAIGQZ010033231.1:1047778-1064729 GCA_903798205.1 Danio tinwini
GATGTTTAACAGAGCAAGGACATTTTCACAGTATGTCTAATAATATTTTTTCTCCTGGAGAAAGTCTTATTTGTTTTATTTTGGCTAGAATTAAAGCAGTTTTAAAATTTTTAAAAAACATTTTAAGGTCAATATTATTAGCCCCTTTAAGCTATATTTTTTTCCAATAGTCTACAGAACAAACCATTGCTATACAATAACTTGCCTAATTACCCTAACCTGCCTAGTTAACCTAATTAACATAGTTAAGCCTTTAAATGTCTTAAACCTTTAAGTGTCTTAAAAAATATCTCGTAAAATATTCTGTACTGCCATCATGGCAAAGATAAAATAAATCAGTTATTAGAAATGAGTTATTAAAACTAATATCTTTAGAAATGTGTTCTTTTAAAAACTCTTCTCTCCGTTAAACAGAAATTGGGGAAAAAAAATAAACAGGGGGGCTAATAATTCTGAATTCAACTGTGTATGTATATATAAGTATATTTGAGATAAATAGATGAAAAAATTCCCAATTTATTTATGCTTTTGAATAGCATTATGGGAACATTTAACCGTGAAAAAGTGCAAATATACATTGCACATATATACATACATAGGTATATGTTTAAGCATACTTGGAAAATAACAATAACAGTTCACATTTCAATAAACGTTTTCAATGATAATAATAAAGCACTTCACATTAAAGCAGTTTTATATATTCAACATACAAAAAATATTGACAAAGTTCTAATTGTAAACACTATATATTTTTGTCACGACAAGCTTTTTTTAATAGTAAACCACTGTACATTTTCTGACAGTCAGTATTACAGTTTCAGATTTTCATTCTTAAAACCATGATTGATTATAGTGATTTTTAAAACTCACTGTAAATGCTGTAACATTGCGATTAGCTGTTATGTAAATGGATGTTTATATAGACAGTTAATAAATATATATTTATATATGCAGTTCAAGTATGTTATATTCCTTTTATTTAAAGTGTGTGCTTCATTCAGTACTATTGAAAATAGTGAGCTGCAGTTTGTCTACATAAAACTAAATTTCACATTATCACAATTAGGTATTTTCTCTCAGCTTTGTATGCAGTTTGGTGAAAAATAAGGTAAACATGCACCCCTGTGAGGTAGTTTCCAAGTGTAGGTTGAGCAAAAAATACCTTGAAAAAAAACATCTAACGTTCCTATAACAACACACAAAAACTATTAATACAAACATAAGTAAACAAATCTAAACAGTGCAGATCTTTTTTTATTTTGTTAGCCACTATATTGTATAATGCTTCACAGTTTATTTGTTATTTTTTTCATTTTCAGATACAAAACAAAAAGGGTTTGTTCCCAAAAAATGAAAATTTACTCTGTTTACTCACCCTCAAGTGGTTACCTTGCTGAAAATCTGTAACCATTGACTTCAGTAGGAAAAACAAATGCTATGGAAGTCAGTGGTTACAGGTTTTCAGCATTCTTCAAAATATCTTCTTTTGTGTTCAACTTGTGTTAACAAAGGTTTGAAACAAGTAAAGAATTAGTAACTTTTCATTCTTGGGTGAACTATCCCTTTAAGTGTGTGTGACATTTATTTAAGAAAATATTAAGGCCATTTTGAATCAAACCATGGTAATAATTATGATCGTGATATAAAATGTTCATACCATTACAATTTATTTATGCAAGGAAACCGAAAATACAACCCAGACTACATTAAATTTCACTAAGTTCACATGCATCAGGGATCAGCAAGATTTCCAACAAGGTGCCGACCATCTTATTTTTTATTTTCTTTTTACAGAACTACCATATGGCTGGGAGAAAATCGACGACCCTATTTATGGCAGTTACTATGTTGAGTAAGTTGTTCAAATCTCTTCTTCCAAGCCCCAAATACTTCGAAAATCTGACCCCAAATCGCCCGCTTCATGCTCTTCAGTAAAGCATGTGCGGGGTGCAGATTTTAATATCTGCTCGCTCTGCCCCGCAGCCACATTAACAGAAGGACACAGTTTGAGAACCCCGTCCTAGAGGCCAAACGAAGGATCCAACAGCAGCAGCAAATGCAAAGTCAAGGTCTATCGGCGCTGCCATTGCCCACCATATATAGAGGTACTGCTTTTCTCTGTGGCCCATTTATGCCATCTTCACCCGCTTGGTTTGGTTGGTGTTGGGTTTACTTTATTTTACCTTAGTGACCAAAAGCACCAAAAGGCCATCCAGTGGAGATGGTTGTGAAGCGTGCTGTTCTTTATCGTCTGACTGTTTGTTTGTGCTTGCCTTGACAGAAAAGCCCCCATTCACACGTGATGCCACACAGCTCAAAGGGACGTTCCTTACAACGGTGCTGCAGAAGAGCAACATGGGCTTCGGCTTCACCATTATCGGTGGCGACGAGCCAGATGAGTTCCTGCAGGTCAAGAGCGTCATTCCTGAAGGACCTGCAGCTCAGGATAGCAAGATGGACACAGGTGAGAAGACTGAGAAAGTCTGTATCTTATAAATGAAACGTTTAATTTTCGGTGCAATATTATTTTTTGCAATTATATGAAATTACAATATTTGAATGTAAAGTGATTTAATAAAATTATTTATTATGTTGTAATGTTTATTATTTATTATTATTAATTAATTGATTTTATTATTACTAGTTTATTAGGATATTATTTATTTATTATTTATTACATTATTATGATTATAAATAAGTTCTGTTACAGTTATTCACGACTAATAACATGTAAAATAAAATGTATACATTTTACATATACAAATACACACATCCATGTATGTAATATTTATGCATACATATATATATATACCAGACACTGTTCAGAGAGGTGTACTGTTTTCCCTCCTTGTAAATCTTACATTTGATGATGGACCACAGGTTCTTTATGGGGTTCAGATCAGGTGAACAAGAAGACCATGTCATTAGTTTTTCTTCTTTTAGACCTTTTCTTGCCAGCCAAGCTGTAGAGAACTTGGACACAACTTGGCCCCACAAGCTCATCTTTGATGATACCAGCCCAAACCAGTACTCCACCTCCACCTTGCTGGCGTCTGAGTCAGACTGGAGTTCTCTTTTCTTTACCGATCCAGCCACGGGCCCATCCATCTGGCCCATCAAGACTCACTCTCATTTCATCAGTCCATAAAACCTTAGAAAAATCAGTCTTGACGTTTCAGCTTGTGTGTCTTGTTCAGTGATGGTCGTTTTTCAGCCTTTCTTACCTTGGCCATGTCTCTGAGTATTGCACACCTTGTGCTTTTGAGCACTCCAGCTTTTGGGCCTATACAGATTGAAGTAAGACAACATGCATAAAGAGGATGATGTGGTCAAAATACTCATTTGCCTAACAATTCTGCACTCCCTGTAGTAGTTATAGTATGTCATAATTCCAAAAAAACTATTATTATTTTTATGTAATGTCAAACTATTAAACTAAAAATAATTAATGATATCAATTGATGATCATTATGATGTTTTTTATTCAAACAAAACTATATGGTTAATTCAACATCTTAATTTAGCTTGCCACTCCGCATACTAGGATTGAAATTTCTGCAGTTAGAATTTTTTATTTTTTTTTACAAAGGACATCAAGGAACAAAAGAAAAACTGCAGATTTCTCTTTACTCAGCATATCGATTGGCTGTAGGGATGCACTGATATGGAATTTTTGACCGATATCTATAACACTTTAGATTTGGAGGCAGATAGCCGTTATATCAGCTGATAAATATAAATATTAAATTATGTTTTAAAACCTTTATCTTCATACAAATTTGAACTGAACTTTAATAATAAGCTATCCTTTTCTATGGTCAATGTTTTTTGTATAAATAAAGTCTACTGCCTCACCCCACAAAAAATTAAATCCATGCATAAAGCATTCAAATCCCTTAACATTAACCAAAATCAAACTTTCAATAAAATAATAAAAAAGTAGCAGTCAGCAAGCATGTGGAGTGGTACAGTTAGCAAAAATAATACATCATTTATTGGCTTAAAAATATTGGCTAAATTTTGCTATTGGGCCGATAGTGTTATCATTAAAAGTAGCACTTCTCAGCTAATATCAATATGGCTGCTGATATACACTTACCGGCCACTTTATTAGGTACACCTTACTAGTACCGGGTTGTACCCACTTTTGCCTTCAGAACTGCCTTGATTCTCTGTGGCATAGAGTTAACAAGGTACTGGAAATATTCCTGAGAGAATTGTGTCCATATTGACATGATAGCATTACACAGTTGCTGCAGATTTGTCGGCTACACATCCTTGATGCGAATCTCCTGTTCCACCACATCCCCAAAGGTGCTCTATTGGATTGAGATCTGGTGACTGTGGAGACCATTTGAGTACATTGTCATGTTCAAGAAACCAGTCTGAGATGATTTGTGCTTTATGACATGGTGCATTATCCTGCTGGAAGCAGCCATCAAACGATGGGTACACTGTGGTCATAAAGGGATGGACATGGTCAGCAACAATACTCGGGTAGGCTGTGATGTTGACATGATGCTCAATTGGTGCTAATGGGCCCAAAGTGTGCCAAGAAAATATCTCTCACACCATTACACCACCACCACCAGCCTGAACCATAGATACAAGGCAGTATGGATCCATGCTTTCATGTTGTTGATGCCAAATTCTGACCCTACCATCTGAATGTTGTAGCAGAAATCGAGACTCATCAGAACAGGCAACTTTTTTCCAATCTTCTATTGTCTAATTTTTCTGAGCTTGTGCGAATTGTAGCCTCAGTTTCCTATTCTTAACTGACAGAAGTGACACCAGGAGTGGTCTTCTGCTGCTGTAGCCCATCTGCCTCAAGGTTTGACGTGTTGTGCATTCAGAGATGCTCTTCTGCATATCTTGGTTATAACAAGTGGTTATTTGAGTTACTGTTGCCTTTCTATCAGCTCAAACCAGTCTGGCCATTCTCCTCTGACCACTGGCATCAACCAGGCATTTGTGCCCACAGAACTGCCGCTCACTGGATATTTTCTCTTTTTCTGACCAGGGGTGTCCAAACTCGGTCCTGGAGGGCTGATGTCCTGCATATTTTTGTTCCAACCGCAATTAAACACACCTGAACCAACTAATCAAGCTCTTTCTAGGTGTACTAGAAACTTCCAGGCAAGTGTGTTTAAGAAAATTGGAGCTAAACTGTGCAGGACAATGGCCCTCCAGGACTGAGTTTGGACACCCCTGCCCTAGACCAACCCGTTTGGCACCAACAACCATGCCACGGTCAAAGTCACTTAAATCACTTTTCTTCCCTATATTCTGATGCTCGGTTTGATCTGCAGTAGATCGTTTTGACCATGTCTACATGCCTAAGTGCATTGAGTTGCTGCCATGTGCCATGTACCTAATAAAGTGGCCGGTGCGTGTATCATGCATCCCTAGGTGGCTGATGCCAATAATCTCACTCTCACTAAATGTTGGCCAATTAACCACCATAGTTGAAATGCATCAGTGTGTATCAGTAGGCCACTAACTACTTTGCTGACTCTATTTAAAAGAGAAAAAAAATCAACATCTTTAGTTTTTATCACCAATGATTGTCACGTAACCATGGCTGCCGAGGCTAAGCAAGACAAACAGTGGCAGTAAAAACCAAATTTTCAAAGGCCTGCTTAGAATTACAAAAAGCCTTCTTTTAATGTGTTGACACTTACCGATACATAAGCAGGGCCGAGTAGCGACCTCAGAAGTTCTCAAGAGAAAACCCTCAGCGCATTGGCTAGGAAACATCATTATCTCTGTAGCCACTGCTTGACAACAGTCCCTAATAGCTTGCACAGAGCTAGCACAAGGTCACGCTTGTCGCAGTGTGTTTTTCTGTGATGAAAGAGCGCTTTTGAGTGAGTCATCACAGGCGGACGCTGGAGGCTTATTTGCTGCTTTTTTCATAACTTCTCTATTCCCTTGAAGAGGAACTCTTGCCCTAGTATGGGAAACTTGAGTCCCTGTATCTATCTATGTATGTATACCTGTATGGATGGCTTGTTCATTCCCTTGATCGTGTGTTAACTTTAGAAGTGCATCACATCTGATGACATCACTTCCCAGGGCCTTTACGGATAATGATGCTGGCAGTGGCTTTATTTGCATATGCCTCAAGCTAGCGTTGCAGTTTGGGCTTTGGTGGGATCTAGTGTGTTTTATCTGCTTTTGATGGAGGTCCTTTTATAGAAGTTCCTCTGCACACACTTATGCCGTCGGCTTGTGCAGTTTCAACAGGCCGCAGGTTGCCTTTCTTACTGAAACATCTCATTATTGGCTAGCTTTGCTGTTAGCACGCTTGGTCAGTGTCGGTGCTTATGTAACAAACCTTCTGTGTGTGCTCTTAGAGGATTTTAATCAGAAATGAAGTGATATAGTAAACATTTGGGTCAAAAAAACATCTGTTTTATTAACCTTAAGTATGTGCGTTCGTAAAACATGGCATAATAGCTCTGTTAGCAAACCTAGTGAGGAGATAATCTAAAAAGCAGAATTGTTGTTTAAAGAAACGCTCTACTTTGTTTAAAAACTGGCTCATTTTACACGTCCCCTAGAGTTAAACTGCTGAGTTTAACCATTTTTGAATTCATTCAGACAATCTCCGGGTCTGGTCGAAGCAGTTTTAGCTTAGCATAAATCATTGAATCAGATTAGACCATTAGCATCTCGTTACAAAATTTTCTATGGCAGTTTTAAAAAAGATTTTAAAGAGTTTTGAGAGAGGCAAGCTAAAATTATTTTAGTTTGTAAACCTTCTTATCACTGTTGTAACGATGACCAGAGACTTTGTTTGTGGTTTGTGTTTGGGGTAGCAACTATAATTCTGGATTAACACCAAACGCGAATGCAATATTCATATTTCTTCACCTGCTCTAAGTTGCTTATTTGATGTTCGTAATACATTCCCACAATTGTTTAAGTCCCAAAAATCACGGAAAGCTAATTGTCAAATGGGCTCACAGCACCATCCAGACAAACAATCTCCGCTGCAGAGAACCTGACCAGTTTTATATATCGTTACTATGTGAAATGTTATTTTTTTCTGTATGGAGATCAGATTAATCAACATTGTAGCTGCTGAATATAATCCCGTTTAAAATAGAATGAATATATGAATGTGCAGTAGTGTTGTAAACTGTCTGGGTGTCACATACAGCAATGATGCTGTCGTCCATTTTGATTTAACAGAATGTTGAACGCCCTGTACATTTGGGGGCCCTAAACTGAATCATGTTGGGGCCCTTCCTTGTTCTAAATAGTGGAGTATTCCCATTGCTTATTAAAATATTATATTGCTTATTAAATACAATCAATGAAACAGAAAAGTAAAGCCTGCTTTTTTTTTCTACTTAATAACTGTCTGAATGATTTGGACATTTTAAAACAGCACTGTTTTGGTCAACTAGCAGCTTCAAAAATTCTTTAGCTTCAAACAATCTTTAATAAAGCAACCAGTGATTTCTACTTTGTGTCCTTCTGGAGTGTTTAAAACATATTCCGTTAATTTAGCAAACAGATTGAAGATTCTATAGCAAAAGATTCTAGGTTGTGTGTTTTTTTATATAAATTTCAAAAGCGAAACCCTGCATTCCTGCAATGAAACGACACTGATCAATAATTAGCCAAAAGTGAAAACGCATTACTTTATATTATAATTACTTTATAATATTAAATTTAACAAAACTATTAACATTCATGCAAAGATTGATCCGTAAATAATAAAATCAATAAGCAAATAATATAAATATGAAAAATATTATTATAAAAACATATAAGAAAAAGGAAAGCAACAAATACTGGGTTAATGTTAATACCCAAACACAAACTTTATTATTCCCTTCAGTCTCCTTCCCTGTTCTTTACATTTAAGATGCAGCAGGGTCCAGAGCTTATATTAAACTATGATTAATGCAATTAGGACATAACTTTTATAAACATGTCTCAGGAAAAAAATTAATTACCTGTGTGCAAAATATGCCAGTGAAAGACACTTCAATACTATAGCATTTCAGTCAAATGTGTTTTAGACAAAAAAAAGGGTAAAAACCAGGAAAAAATATTTTCTGTTAGTAGATGACGGTTATTAATCTGTAGTTGCCTATTTTCGATAAATGTGCTACTAGATTAGGTTGTTAACACCATCATTATCACCTAAAAGCGATGCTAAAATTATTTTGTGCTTCTTGTCGTTATTTTCCCCTCAGTTTTTCTACACCTAAAGAATAGCATTACTTTCGTTTCATTTTCGCTGTCCATTTTTTCTAAATAAATCAGGTATATAAATGGGCCAACAATGAAGCAAGGGCCATGCCTGTGTCTGTGCATGGCTTCGCATTCTTGTGGTGACAGCCGGTCGGTCTTGCAGGTTGAGAACTGAGATGCTGCGAGCTTCCTGTTGATCACATGACCTTCACACGAAAACAAAGATTTCAACTTTAATAAAATCGTGTTGTTTTTTTTTGTTTGTTTTTTTGTTAGTAAAAATGTATAAATATTTAAGTACTAAAATACTACAGTACTCAACTGTCAATTGAAGGTAATTTGTAAAATGCAAAAAAAAAACATTTTAGCAAGGAAACGGCTCGCAATACTAGTGGGTTGTGGGGGCCCCCTAGTGGTGGCGGGGCCCTAAGCAGCCGCTTAGTTCGCTTATAGGGAGGGCCGGCTATGTTGAACGGACACATCAGGAGAATTTTTTGCTCGATAGAGTTGAATTCCTGTGTGTTTGTTGCAAGTGTGTTCCAAATTCCACATCATTCATGCTGCTCGGTAGAAATCCCGATTTCTTTCTTTCTTTTTTTTTCTATTTGCATCGCTAACAGAATTAGCATATCTCAGTGAACGTTTCTCTTCGACTATGCATTGATAGAACCAATTCAGTGGATGGGAATGATTGGAAGGCCATGATTGGTAAGGGCTGATGGAGGTAATTTGACCAAGGCACCGGGGTTACACCCCTACTCTTTACAAGAAGTGCCATGGGATTATTAATGACCTCAGTTTAACATCTCATTCGAAAGACGGTGCTCACTGACAGTGTAGCGTCCCCTGCACTATACTGGTGCATTAGGGCTCACATAGACTGCAGGTTAAGCACCCCTTGCTGGCCTCACTAACACTATCTTTGGTGAAGGCTACTGTGGATTATAATTGTTATATTAAAAAAAATAATTGAGTGTGTGGTAAGTTTCAGATGCCACAGTCCAAAGATTAACACCCCAACAAACCCTCCCTCCTGCGCCCCTTAAATCTGGTTCACAGGCACCAATATAACTCTTATCTGTGATGCTAAAGACTTCATATTGTAGTGTGCCTGTTGACCCAAGGGAGTGAAAGCTACCTCACTCTCCTCTTGGTCACGGCACCAGTAAAACCACTTTAGTGTTTTTCAGTCTGTGGGATTTGAACTGACATTTTCATGTTGGGATGCAGGTGCACTAAGGGCCGTTTACATGAAGGGGTGAGGTTAACCCGTACAGCTCTCACTAGCTGCTCTACAGTTGTCTCGCGCCCTTAAACTTTACTCTCAACAGGGTCACAGCACATGTGCAACCCCTTTGGATCAATTCACCTTATTAGATTCGAATTGCCATTTCTACTATGCAAGGCAGACACACTAAGAGGGAAAGAAAAGACTGCAGCCTCGAGTGGATCGTTGAAGCCAGGGAAATGATGAACAGATTTTACTTGTTGGCCTTCATTGTACTCACTCTCCAAATCTCACTCCCATCAAGGTCACAGCTTCTGTGTAACCCTTACAGTTCTGTTGACCTCGCAGGGTTCAAAGTGGCGTTTCCAGCATGGTAGGCAGGCACACTAACAAGGACAATAAAGACGGCTGTCTCTAGTTTATCTTTTGAGGCCAGCGGAATGAGGTTTATTGCAGAGCTCCTATAGCCTCTTGTTAATCTCTCTTCCCCCTTAAACCACATTCTTATCCGGGTCAGGATACTGATGTAACACCTTTGAATCTGTTCAATCTATGGGTTTCGAATCTGCATTTACATGGGAGCCGAGTGCACTAATATGGACACTAAAGACTGCAGTCTCTAGTGCAGGGGTGCAACCTTGATCAAACGTACCTGTCTTTAATTACCAAGTGCTTCTTAAGATCTTACTTAGGCTGTTTCTATTTTTCAAGAATGCTGAGAACGGACTTGTTCTTGTGGAGACCATTCTTGCCAAGTTACCTTGGAAGAGCGAACTCGAGAGACCGCGAGAACAGAGAACGCATCCTCTGAGAAATGAGATGCATTCTTCCTGATGGTCACATGACCTTCATGCGTTTTTAACAGAAAATTATTTAAACATTACAGCATTCATGCAACAATTTTTTTGTTTTTCCCTTTTCACAATATATACTATGCATAAAGAACTTACGAATATACGTTGCAAAATACAAATAAAACTCATTTTAATACGAATTTCAGCAAATAAACACCCTTAATGGGTTTATGCCTTTATAAAGATTTTCATGGTAATGTTTACTTTAATGTAGGGAAACTCCTGAGACCGATAAGTTATATCTCTGAACTTTAAAAATAACCCTGTAAAATGCTGCGCTTCCCACCTCCTTTATTCAGCCACAATGACTTCCGGGACTTCTAGAGCAAGTTCGGTGCTCAAGTCTGCATTGACGCATCCTCAATATCAAGAACACATCCAGGAATTTTCATGCTTCCTTCGTTCTTGCGGTCTTGAGTTTTGGAACTGAACTTTGGCAGTTTATGATGACGTTACATGAGAACACGAGAATGCAAGAAAGCTGAAGAACGCATATTGAGAAATAGCCTTAGTTTCTTTTAGCTGTTTTTGATCAGAGTTCAATTCAATTCAATTCATCTTTATTTGTATAGCTCTTATACAATGTAAATTGTGTCAAAGCAGCTTCACATGGAAGTTTATAGTGAATTGAAACAGTGTCAGTTCAGTTTTCAGTGTTTAAGTTCAGTTCAGTTTAGCTCAGTTCAGTGTGGTTTAATAATCACTACTGAGAGTCCAAACACTGAGGAGCAATTCCATCGATGCGCAGCTCTACAGATCCCGAACCATGCAAGCCAGTGGCGACAGCGGCGAGGAAAAAACTTCACCAATTGGCGAAAGTGAAGAATTTAAAATACCTCAAGAGAAACCAGGCTCAGTTGGGCACAACCATTTCTCCTATGGCCAAACGTCTTGTGCAGGGCTGCAGTCTAGGCGCAGTAGCTGGACCTCAGTGAAGACACGTCTGTCCTTGGAGCATCACAGGAATCAGTCTCATGCTCTACATCATGACCACCACAGCAGCAGCTCAGGATACGGCCTGGTCCGGAAACCTTGGGATTGTCTCGTCGCTGGTCTTGGATCACATCAGTGGCACTGCATAGTCTGAGGGTCTCGAGATGAGTACCCCCAGGTGGAAATACAGAATAAGGAGAATAATTAGCGTAGCTGCTGTTCATAATGTATATTAAAAAGAAACAAAATCGTGTGTGGGGCACATTATGCGTCATACCGCTATGTAATGCACTAAGTGTATGCTTTGCTAAAAAGATAGGTCTTTAATCTAGTTTTGAAGAGTGAGAGTGTGTCTGAGCCTTGGACATTATCAGGAAGGCTATTCCAGAGCTTAGGGGCCATAAATGAGAAGGCTCAACCTCCTTTACTCGATTTAGCTATTCTAGGTACTACAAGAAGCCCTGAGTTTTGAGATCTTAAAGAGCGGGTTGGATTGTAGCGAGACAAGAGGTTGGTTAGATAAACAGGAGCTAGATTATTTAAGGCTTTATAGGTAAGAAGCAATATTTTAAATTCAATACGAAACTTAACAGGCAGCCAGTGTAAGGAGGATAAAATTGGGGTGATATGATCAAATTTTCTAGACCTGGTAAGAACTCTGGCAGCTGCATTTTGTACTAGCTGAAGTTTGTTAATAGAGGATGCTGGACAACCAGCAAACAGAGCATTACAGTAATCCAGCCTAGAAGTCATGAAAGCATGAACTAGCTTTTCTGCATCTGAGATGGATAGTATACTTCGCAATTTAGCAATATTTCTTAGATGAAAGAAGGCAGTTTTTGTGACATGAGATATATGATTTTTAAAGGTTAAATTGCTGTCTAATATGACACCCAAGACATTTGTTATAGCTGAACTCTGCAGGAAGATTGATCTCCAGAAACAGGCATGGGTACACCTGCTCTAGTGCATGTCTTGAGACCAGGGTAAGCTTGCACCAGCGAATCCTGAGTTCTTGCTTAAACTGGAATGTTAGGTCCAAACTAGAGGCTTAGTATCTACTAGCTAATTTGTAACAAAATTTGTACTTACTTTGTTTGCACCACATGTTCTTAATTCGTGGATACAAACGAAACTAAAGACTCCTAGAATGAAAATTAAGCTCACCTGCCACAATCCAAAAATATGACATTTGGCAGGACATCAAGCAAAAAGCTGTGAGCAGAGGGAATTGAAAGAAGTGAGAACTTGTGGTTCTTTATTATCAACCACAAGTTCATCAATGTTGGGATTGGGAAGTGAGCCCACTAAGACACACTATAATCACTGCTGCCTATACTGTTTCTCTTGAGGCAAGGGGAGTGAAGTTTACATGCTCACTTCTTAAGCCTAGTTTATACTTCTGCATCAAGTGATCGCCGTAACTCACTGCGTATGCCTTGTGCATAGCTGTGCATTTATACTTCTGTGCGCTGTTTCTGTTTTTTCTGCAATACACTTCCGAAACGCTAGCTGGCAGTAGGTGTTTATGTTTCTCTGTGTTGAGTTTCTTCGCTGGTGTTCTGTTTTTTTCTGAACACTTCCTTAATGTACAAGTGGCTCAAATTCGCTCATTTTGAGGCGGGAACCGGCGGACGTGCAACAACTTTATTCGTAAGGTAAACACAAAACAACAGTCTCCATCTGGAGTTCCTTTACGGGACTCCACACTTGTAAACACTTGCTGCATTGGGCGCGCAGCCATTTTTTTGAGAGGTGCGTATTAATGTCGCCGACGGTTACGGCGAAGGGCTATGCGTTCACACGTAGGCTGCGCCGTAGCATATGCGTGCGCTTGACGCAGAAGTAAAAATCGGCCTTTACTAGTAGGCATCTGTTCAACATAGGTTCATTGTGAAAACGTTATACATTTCTGGAGATTGCAAATTATGCAGCCAGAGCTAAGTATGGCTGCATATTATGTTTTAAACAAACAATACGGGGCGGTATGACGCAGTTCCTTTTCTCGCTCACCAGTTGACCGCTTACCTCCATATGGATGGCTTCTCCGTTGTTGACAGTTTGTCCGGTAGCTCGACATGTACGTTGGCAGATTTGAGACACAAAGAGTTGATCGCATCAATTGAGTTCAAGTCCGTTGAAGAACAGTTCCAGAAAGCAGGTAAGACAAAAACAAAACCTAAAAAATAAATAACAGGGCGAAAATGTGGTCAAATCAGAAAAATGTGGTAAAAATAAGGGGGCTTTTCTTTTTCTGGATTGCTTTTTAAAACACTGTCGGTTGGGTATAGGGAAGGGGGTGGGGTGGGTCAATCGGTGCTTTTTAAAACATTATTGGTTGAATTCAGGGAAAGGTGAGGGATCACTTGGTTGGTCAGTCAGTAAGTCAGTCAGTCGACAGCTGGATTTACAGCAGCAGGCGCGAATGGCATTCGCGAGAGAAATTTGAGATCGGAAAAAGTGCACAGTACACAGTGGCCTCTGGTAGGTTCGTATAAACAAAAACTGCAAAAAAATATATATTTTGCTTTCTCCAGAAATGTATATAGGGATACGTAATCAGAATGATGATTACACTTATTCCCATACCAAAAAACAATTTCTATTTCTGTCAAGGCACCAATGTTAGCCCTTTTACTTACCCCACAGTATTTAATCAGGCATTTTCAGCATGTGAGGCAGGCACACCAGCAAACATCATAAAGACCACAGTTTTACCCACTAACTAGACTACATATCCTTCATTATACATCATTGGTTGCTCATGTCACCAGAATCCAACTGCATTCATTACATACGAATGACTTGCAATTGCTTTCCCATTGCAAATCTCTCAGCATGATCGCCTGTTCAGAAGCCAGCATAATTATGTTTTGTAAGAGAACCAATATGCTTAATAATTAAGCTAATTTATGTGCATACGCGCACTCTAAGCAAGTGGTAGATGTAAGAGCGATGACATAATGCACTTGGGAGTATGGCGCTTCTTATTTTCTTTTAAATGCATGTTAAGTACTCTTGTTTTTTCATTATTTCTTCATCAGGTGATGTGATCGTCTATATCAATGACATCTGTGTTCTGGGCACCACCCATGCGGATGTGGTGAAGCTTTTCCAGTCTGTCCCCATTGGTCAGAGTGTCACATTGGTGTTGTGTCGAGGTTACCCGCTCCCATATGACCCAGAAGACCCTTCAGCAAGCTCCTCCATGCCTCCTTTGGGCCTGGTGGATCACCCGTTGCTGCTCAATGGAAGGAACAACTATGAAAATTATATGGAGTACATGTCTTTGACTGGCCGTTTGGTACCTGAGCATGGTGAGGGCCTCACCTCGCTTCCCCATCCTGGAGATACCCACCTGGATGGCTCACAACCTCCATCCCTGACCACGCCGGGACCCCCACCTGACGACAGTGTCTCAATGGCATCATCCTCAGGAGCAACCGCCGGGGCTGCGGTGGCCCCAGAGCTTCTGAGTCTTACTATAACCAAAGGTGCAGAGGGTTTCGGCTTTACCATAGCGGACAGTCCTACAGGGCAGAGAGTTAAACAGGTATGCTGATATCCATGAGCAAACATTGTAATTCAGGGGTCTCCAGTTCAAACTAAATTATGTCTATATATAGATCAGTGGGAGAAATAGAGAAAATAAATCACCTGGCTAACGACAAGTCTATGTTTGTTTTCATGCGATTATGATAAATGAAGTGATATAATAAGAATTTTTATTAAATATACTAGTAATGGTTTACTTTTTCCAAACCATGTTTGATTTTTTTTTTCTTATATTGAACACAAAATAAGATATTTTGAAGAATGTTGATATCCAATAGCAACTGACTTCCACAATTTTTTTCCATCATCCAATTCAATGGTTACCAGTTTCTGTCAGTCTTTAAATATCTTCTTCTTGTCCAACAGATAAAAAAAATCCTCATAAATGTTTGAAAGCATTTGAGAGACAGTAAATGTACATTTTCAGTTTTGGGTGAACTGTACTTTAAGTTTAGGGTAAAGGTCAAGCTAAAATGTAAGAGCTAAAATGCAAAATGTTCTGCATTTAATGGAACACTCCATTTTTTTTAAATAGGCTAATTTTAAAACTCTTTTAGTGCTTAAGAGTTGAGTTTTACTATTTTTTTTATCCATTCAGCAGATCTAAGTGTCTGGTAGGAGCACTGTTAGCTTAGCTTAGCACAGGTAATTAAATTGGATTAGACCATTAGCTTCTCACTCAAAAATGCCTGAAGAGTTTGATATTTTTTCATTTTAAAGCATGCCTCTTGTGATATTACACAAGAGGCTACATTGGAAGTTATCTAGCTGGGGACTATTTTCATGCGTTGTGTAATATCATTGCATCTCCTGCAGCCATGGTTCAGCAGCAAAGTTCCTTAATTATTATGCCAGAAAAAGAGTACAGTTCCTAGCACTATTCTCTGTCCTAGTACACAGTGTAACTACAGAAGTGTCAAGTTTTAAATAGGAATATTTTTTAAACTCTTTAGTCATTTTCTAGCAAGATGCTAATGGTCTAATCCGATTCAATGTTTTATGCTAAGCTAAGCTAAAAGTGTTCCTGCCAGACCCAGAGATCAGCTGAATGGTAAAAACTAAAAATAAATTGTAAAACTCAACTTTTAAACTTTAGGGAACTTGTCAAATCTATAAAGTGGAGGGTTTCTTTAAGGATATTAAATGGTTGTATGAATTGTCTTAATGTTCATATGCTTATGAAGTATAAAATACAGGACATCCTCACTGGTTTTGATCAGGTTCTGGAGCCGCAGGGTTGTCCGGGGTTGTGTGAAGGAGACTTGATAGTGGAGATTAATCAGAAGTGTCTCCAGGGACTGAACCACACACAGGTGGTGCAGCTGCTCAAGGACTGTCCAGTGGGAACAGAGGCTACGCTTGTCATTCAGAGAGGAACCACAGCAGGTGCGCACATTTACACTCTTCATTTCTAAAACCAAGTTCAGCAAAAACTTGCTGAAGGTGGCCTCAATTTACGGCATGCATAGTCAAAGTGAAAGGTTCACTGAGATATGCTAATTCTGTTGGGATTTACTTAGCCTCATGTCTTTTTTTTAACAATAAGTTTATATATTTCAGCATAGCCATTTAAAGTATGTCCTGAACCCATACCGCAGCACAATATAGAAAACACATTGATATTGTGTTTAGGCAAGGATGTTGTCCAGTACTTGCTTTGAGTAGATTTTCCTCACATTGCCCAGGTACTTATAACTATTTAAAGATAACAAAACATGCATTTGTATTTGAAAAGTTCTTTTAGAGTAAGTTTTAGCTGAAATTATGATAGTAACTTTCTGTACTTCACCGCTTCACTCTTTTCTCTAAGCTCTAAGCTGAACTTGAAGTTAAATTTGCCTTAAGCTTTGATTCTGCAAGATTTTGAAATAAGAGGAGCGAAACACTCCTATTACAGAGTCCTAGATGTACTTTGCTTCACATCTCAATTCCTCAGCCTCAAACTGTTTTCTTTCAGAATAACTGAAGCTGATGAGCTGTTTTTGGGCAATTTTAGCAAAAGCCTTCGCAAGATTGCACACTGTATCATCTCTTGGCAAGAGCTGGTGACAGTTATTAGCATATTCAGACCGAAGCCAAGCTAATCTACTAATTCCATGCGAGTCCACTTATCGGAGCGCTTACTTTCATTAAAATGTCCTTGCAGAATGTAATATTTTATCAT
>CAIGQZ010033231.1:1065129-1076316 GCA_903798205.1 Danio tinwini
GAATAAAATCACCATGTAATTCTTAACCGCAATAATCACGGTCGCATGGTGTCAGTAAACGTGTGTGCGTGTGTGTGTGCGCGTGTGTGTGTGTGTGTGTGTGTGTGCGTGCGTGCGTGCGTGCGTGTGTGCGTGCGTGCGAGCGAGAGAGACTCATCGTTTCAGAAAGGCTTAAATAAACTCCACCACAAATACATGAAATAGACTTACTTGGTATTTTTGACTAGTGACCTTATTCTAGCTTCATCCGCGTCTCTATCACTGACTGCTGTTTATCTGACGTAACGCATGAGAAGCAGACATGCATGTCAGAGCAGCTGATTTGGATTTAAAGCCTCAGCCTACAAAAACAGCTACAATGTCTCCAGACACCAAAAAGGGCAGATTCTACATTATATAATAAATAATCTGATGGGTATTTTCAGCTGAAAATTTACAGACACATTCTGGAGACACCAAAGTCTTATCTTACATCTTGTAAAAGGGGTAAAATAGGTGCCCTTTAAGAATCCTACAATGAAGTTAAATCACTCTCACACTATTTGTATATTATTAAGAGTTGTTTTTTTTAACGTTTGTCATGTCACACCATAGGATGTACTGTATTTAAGGTACAGTTCTGTAAAAATGTACAAAATAAAAGTAAAATTCAATTCAATGTTTATTTATATAGCACTTTGCACAATGTAGATTGTGTCAAAACAGCTTAACATAGTTCTAGTAAAGTCTAATTGAATTGAAAAAGAATTGATAAAGTTAGTGACCCCTTATATTTTCTCAAACATCAGACCACATAAATATTTTTCACTGCCTGTTTGTCAACTACCTATATATTTTTAAAGGCCGTTTTCTCAAAAGTAGTATAAATAAATCTCCACTTCAGCAGCTCCTACATACACCAAACTGTACATTGTTGTTTATATCTGTATTATGAAGGTTTTTTTTTGATAAGATATGTTCATACATAAATTGTTGTGGATTATATACATATATAACATTTTATTCTACTAGAATGGTATCTGTTTGCAGTATTTTGAATAATGAAACGATTAAAAATCAGATTCTATTATGTCAAAAATCTTTGAGCCTGCCATCTTCCAATATTCCGATTTTTGTGCTTGAATTGTATTCAAATTAGTGCATATTAAATTATATAATTGTATTATTTACATATTTAAACATCATTTATAAAATCCAAACATGTTTACATATTTTAATGCATATATTTGTCCATTTTTGTAAACCACTATCAATCAAATAATTACATCCACACATCCTGCCAGTTATGCCATGCGTCTGTTCTCACCTCTTCTTCATGTTTCATAACTATATTGAAGGCTACGGTCTTAAAGGACCTCTCAGAAAACACTCGGGAGGTCTCTTGTAGCGGAGCGAAAGACGGTCCCGCGTGACTCACTGGATAAGTGCGAGACCATTCAGTTTTCGCTCCGGCGTTCTGCCAAAAGCCTGGTCAGCGGCGGCCATGTTCACAGCTCTGCTCCCCAGTTCTCTAATTAAAGCCTGACTCCCACACTGAGCTGCCGGTAAGGAACAGACTGGCCAATCAAAAGGCAAAGTAGAGGAATGGGGGAGGTGTGATCAGGAATCTGGCCAATCCGAGCATGTTGCTTCACTTATGTTGTAGCACTGAGGGAATACTCTGAAATAAATGCTGATTGAGAAGACGTTAATTTATTCCCGGTGACGCGAACTGTTTATATTACCATAATTTGCATGCATTTACATGAATAGGTCTATTTAAAGCAGCAGGATGAATGGGCAAGTAAATGTCAAGGCGAGCATAATTCTAGACCGGAAACAAGAGCGATCGTCCAGATTACTTTGAGAGATGTGTCATTAATAACCAAAAACATTAAATAGGCAATCTAATAATAGTGTTTTGTTAGGCTTGGAGATAACAACAAAAAAAAATGTTTGATTATTGAAATAGATTGTTGAAATAGAGCTAAATAAAACAGTTAATAATTAAGTAAATTGTTTTTTGTGATTGTCTTTTTATTTATTTAAAAATGGTAGCATAAAGCAAGGATGAAAGTACAGATATTTAAAGAGAAATGCAAACAGTAAATATACACATTTAAAAGAAATACAACATACAGTTGACTAGGGCTGTGCAATTTTGGCTTCTAACAATTATGAAAAAACATGAATCGAGATAAACCGATTATTGCATCATATACCGCCCCCTCACCAGTTGTACATATTTGTTGCTCTGCAAAGCTCAGTTCCACATGAAAATGACTAAAAGCATGTACTGTAATGTAACTTTTGCAGCACCGGATGTGCATCATTCATTGATGTACTGTACATTTAAATCATTCATGTTTTTAAAAGCGCGCAAGAGATCGCATGCTGTTGTGTTTATGCGCTCAGCCTCAGAGACGAGCAGAGCACACACATCGCAGAGCACACACATCTAAAGTCATCTTAATGTGAGCGCTTTAATAGTCACATACATGCAAATTTGTGTCAAAACGTGTCAAAAAATTCATATATGTAATGAACAACCGAATTGAGAATCAAAAGACATGTGTAAGTGAAACCTAAATCAGAACGGTACTGCTCTAAAAATGACAGCTCAATATTCCTGCTGCCGAATGTTTTTATCATTAATCAAACAACAAAAGGAGAAAAAAATCACTCACTGCTCTTGACTGAAGGACTTTTGTAACTATAATTAAAGTTTTTTTTCTTACAGTGAAGATGCTTAAAGCACAGTTTGTTTTATATTTTTATTCTATTGTAATTCTAAGTCAGAAATATTACCACCCTTTTATATTCCCCCCCCATTCCTGTTAAACGGAAAGAAGTTTTTTTTTCAACACATTTCTAAACATATTAGTTAATAAGACATTTCTAAAAACTAATTTCTTTTATCTTTGCTATGGTGACATAATATTTGACTAGATATTCTTCATGATACAGTCATCCAGCTTAAAGTGCAATTCAAAGGTTTATTTAGGGTAATTAGGCAAGTCATTGTATAAGAGTGGTTTCTTCTGCAGACAATCAAAAAAATATATTGCTTAATGGGGCTAATATTGATCTTAAAATAGGTTTCAAAATATTTAAACCTGCTTTTATTCTAGCCAAAAACAAATAAGACTTTCTTCAGAAGAAACAATGTTAAAGGAAATACTGCGAAAAAGTTCCTTGGTCTGTTAAACATCATTTGGAATCTATTTTTAAAAACAAAATTCACAGGAGGGCGAATAATTTTTGACTTTAACTGTATATCGTTTTGAATAATCGTGATTACAATTATGACCAAAATAATTGTGATTATGATTTTTCCCATAATAGAGCAGCCCTACAGTTAACCAACGACAGCAAGTGATTACATAGTGATGCATCCTCCATTTAGAAAAATTATTTTAAAGCCTGGTCTATTTTACTCCAGTAAGTCACAGTATGTATTTTAGCCCCGTTAATCCTTGCAGTGCTGCATTCTAAACCAGGGGTGCGCAAACTTTTTTTTTTATGAAGGGACAAAAACTAAACTTGATTGAAGTGAGTTGGCCGAAGGTAAATAAAATTTCCATGGGTAAATTAGTAATTTCCTAATTTAGTTCATTTCATTTATTAATTAGTTTAATTTAATATTAACCTCACCTAAAGAGACTGGTGGACACAACGTTTTCAGCACAAATCTATTCTTGGTTTAATTTTGAAAACCACCACCATGATCATCCCCATAGTTCAGTAGTGGCCTGTATTAATTTTTTATGTATTTGATTGCCATAAAGTTTAACCTGGTGCTATAAAATCAATCTGCTGCAGCTGACACTATTGCTGTGTTGTTAATCTAACGTAAACACACCAATCCTATGAAAAAAATATTGAAAGGCTGATGGCTTTTCATTTGCATGTAATTATTAACTACTATTTTTATCTTATGTGAGTTATGGATAAAATATGGTAATTCAAATAGTTTAATAAAATTTATTAGAATTTTGGAAATCACCAAGGGACCCCCTGTCATTGTCCCCCACTTTGGAAACCACTGTCTTACATAGTGTTCACTGCTCTTTACCCCATGCACATGGGATATCGGCTGCTTTAAAAAAAAAAAAAAGATTTTTGCTACACAACTGTGACTTTTTTAAATGTAATCTAGAATCAATGAATTAGCAGGAATGAATCTCCAAATGATGTTTCCAGAATACTAAAACAATTAGTTAATAGAAACAGATTTCATTACGGTTTTCATTTCTAAATCTTCCACTGTTTTTTTACCTTATTAGTGCAGCAGTCGGCACACAAATCCACTGTCCATCTTTCTCTCAGCACTTCTTTTGTCAAGATTATTGACATCTCTGGGAGGACTGGACAGGCAAGTGCGAGGTGATAACTATACTCCTCTGACTTCCCGGTTTGTCAGAAATATCATCAGGGCCGTGGCATTTCGGCAGTGTTGACAGCTCTCTTACATCCTCCTGGCCCTTTTCCATTCGGGTCTTGCTGTACTGTGATCTGACAGTCACCTCGAATCCTCCATAAATCACCTTTCAGACTTACCCTGAGAGAGACTTGTGACAAAAGTGAAAGCTAAGAACACAAGGTGCGTTGCATTAGCACTTTTCCATTGATGCCATCGACAAAACATGTCATTGAGCTTCTATACTTTTAACATTTTTGAAGTGTTGTTTAGTGATTAACGCAATTAGAAAAATAACATTTTTGAAGCCCTGCATGAAAGCCAGACTGAAGTGTTCTGGTCTTAATTGTCCATATGGCATCTTTTGTGATGTACTTGGGGAGAAAGAGTACTTATGGAGTGGCACGACTGTGCATATTTGCTGGAGGCTTTATATTTAGCCCTTTACTGCCAAGTCATGTACTGGTCATATAGTGTTTTATGTAATCCTGTTAGTATAAGCAAGCATACAAATGTCTTGCCTGTTTGCCTTATGCTACATATGTTTAGATACGCAGATGTACAGCCCACTAAAATATCTAGCCTAGTCAATATCAGGCAGAAGGTACTGGCTTCATCACAGGCGTCTTCACTGGCCAAATGCTAACTTTCTAGTTCATCTCAACCTGGTAAGATCATGCTAAACCTCATTCTTATCCGGGTCACAGCACCAATTTAACCCCTCTTGTTGTGCTTGACCTGATATAAGTGAGATTCTAACAATGATTTCAGCATGGAAGGAGGGCACACTAACAAGGCAACTAGCAAGCATGCTAAAGACAGCATCTTCTAGTCCAGTCAAGTCTATTTTAGTCACCCACCTAAACCTCACTCTCATCCAGGTCCTGGCACCAATGCAAAACCTCTTGTTCTACTCGAGTAGGATTTCAATGTTTTTCCACATAGAAGGTGGGCACAGTAACAAAGACATTAAAGACCACATCCTCCAGCATCTGTCATTAATAATACTCCTGATAACAGGGAAGTGAGTTTTGCTTTCTTGGCTCTCATTAGTTTTCCTTTGTCATTTTAATCACTCCTCAGTCTTAACCGGGTCACGGCACCAACAAAATTCCTTTAGTTATTTTTAACCTATGAGTGGAATTTGAATAACGGTTTGAATGAATTGGTTTAATGAATCAATTTCACTTGCTTCATTTGGTATGATGTGTAACTCATTATTACCACCATGTCTGATGGTTTTAGTTTAATATTTAATAACCCCTGAAAGTATTGAGATATCATTTGTTTGGCAATATTGCACACACCTAGCATGCTTAATACATTTTTATTCATTCAGGTTATAAACAGGTCTTAAAAGCCTTAAATTTGACTTTTAAAAAATGTGCTTCAACCCTGTTTTTATGCATACCCTGTAGCAAAGACTCACAATATAGTGCATGTGATTGAAAGAATCAGGTATGAGACTAAGAAATGAAAAGTCATAACTCATAATTCTCACAGCACCTCTAGCCATGGTTTAATCAGATTGCAGTTGAATCTTAAAAAAATACTTTTTAATATCACAGTCATTTTATACATGCACATCATGCATATTATTATATGGCGAACACTATACAGAAAAACAGTATTATGGAAATTCTTTGCACACAGAAGAAGTGAAAGAAGTGAAATTTGTGGATTTAGAAGTTACTTGATCTAAACTTCAATAATATGCAGAATCAAAATATTCAAACTGTATTTAATTTTAAAATATTGGGATGTATCTTAACTAGTACACAAATTAGAAATACATATTTAAAAAAAGATTTGAATTGAGATTAATATCTAATTAATTTTAATATCTAAATTAAACCGGAGGGGGTCTGGTTTCGGGACCACAGGATTTCATCTCTGTTATTTGCAGACGATGTTGTTCTGTTGGCTTTATCGAACATGGACCTTCAGCATGCACTGGGGCAGTTTGCTGCCGAGTGTGATGCTGCTAGGATGAGAATCAGCACCTCCAAGTCCGAGACCACTGGAAAAAGGTGGTTTGCCATCTCCAGGTTGGAGGAAAGTCCTTACCCCAGGTGGAGGAGTTTCTTGTATCCTCTTTCTTGTTTTTCAAATATCTTGTGGTTTTGTTCACGATTAAGGGAAGGATGCAAAGTGAGATTGACAGTTGTGGTAAAGAAGGAGCTGAGCCAAAAAGGAAAAGCTCTTGATTTACTGGTCAATCTACGTTCCTACTCTCACCTATAGTTATGAGCTTTGGGTCTGACTGAAGAGCTCTGTCACCCGAAAGGAGCTCGAACTAGAGCCACTGCTGCTCCACATCGAGAGAAGTCAGCAGAGGTGGCTCGAGCATCTGTTTCGGATGCCTCCTGAACGCCTACCTAGGAAGGTGTTCCAGGCATGTCCCACTGGGAGGAGGCCTCGGGGAAAACCCAGGATACGCTGGAGGGACTATATCTCTCGGCTGGCCTGAGAACGTCTCGGGATCCCCCTGGAAAAGCTGGAGGAAATGTCTAGGGAGAGGGAAGTTCTAGGGCAGGGGTCACCAATCTCGTTCCTGGAGGTCCGGTGCCCTGCAGGGTTTAGCTCCAACTTGCCTCAAAACACCTGCCTGGGTGTTTCAAGTATACCTAGTAAGACCTTGATTAGCTTGTTCAGGTGTGTTTGATTAGGGTTGGAGCTAAAATCTTAAGGACACCGGACCTCCAGGAACAAGTTTGGTGATCCCTGTTCTAGGGCTTCTCTCCTAAGACTGCTGCCCCCAAGACCCGGCCTCGGAAAAGCAGATGAAAATTAATCAATGAATCTAATTCATTTTTATAAAATATGCACTATGCCTATAAATAAAGAGTTGTTATTATAATGAAGATGACGATCATGGTAAAAATGTTCTTTGTATTACGCTACAGATATAAAAGCAGCATAAAAACTAAAAGAATATAAAAAGGCTGTCCATTCTTATTTTATGATCGTTTAGAAGTGCCTTCAAGTTGTAAAACTTTAGTTTCATGTTTGCTGTCTCTTTTATGGTACTAAATATGGTTTGGCAGGGCCTCATTTTACTCCTTTCATTTAGGATGAGTTTGGCCTCAGCTCAAATATAATGATGTAATTACCCCACAAATAAATTCAATTAACTTTCCTCACTTCAGAGCCTATACCACAACCAGATAAAGCGTGGACGAATAGTATGTGACTTATAAAACTCGTTACCTAATGATGTTAATATTTTTTTTCTCTCTCTTTGTTAGGTCTCTTTACAGCCTGGGATCCAGCAAAACAGGTAAATTGATTAAAAATACTTCATTTATTATAATACTGTCTGTTTTTAAAATCTACTTTTAACATTTTACGTAACATGATATCTTAAAATTATGGTAACTTTGACAAGGTGTGAACTCGGCAAGGTTTCAGCTTTACTCTTTTGAGTCAACCTGTTTGTATGACAAAGTGTAACTATTTCTATCATGTAGGAATTGTATATGAATTTCTGCAACTTTATTTATATGTTAACAAGAGATGAAAAAAATACAAAGCATGAATTTCCACTTCTAAATGAATCTGTAGGCCATAATCAAACTGTATTGTGCAGCAGTTTGTATTATTAAGATTCATTTAAATTACTCTGTTGTACCATGAGGTGTCACTCACCAACCTGAAGCTTTTGGATGAAAATGTAGAAATTTGGAGGTAATTAGTAGATAACTGAAACTGCTGCACAATCGTTCACCAGATTGGTCTGCAGAAAAATTGAGTTTATATCAAACAATCTGTAATAACAGATAAAGCAAAACACGAAATAATAACAAATTACTGTCAGATCCAATATAGTCAGCACAGCAATCAAGATTTGGTTTTAATATTCCTGAAAATTCAGCGTGGAATTGGGTTTGTTGTAAATAAATCTGAGGTTAAAACTAAATAAAAAAGGGACCAAGTTCTTACTGACATGGTGTAGAACAGGGGTTCTCAAACTCTATCCTGGAGGGCCAGTGTCCTACAGATTTTAGCTCCAATTTCCTCAACACACCTCCAAGGATGTTTCTAGAAAGCCTAGTAAGAGCTTGATTAGCTAGCCCAAATGTGTCTGATTAGGGTTGGAACTAAACTGTGCAAGACACTGGCCCTCCAGGACCGGTGTAGAACTTTATTTTTAAGTTCATCCACTTTTTCCTATTGTTGGAATTAAAGAAGATTTATTAACCACTTAGCACTGCACAGCTTCTTCTATTTATTTTGTGTTTGTGTAAACCCTATGTTCTGACAACCTCACAACACTGCTCAAACTGGTGATTCTGGCATGGGAGGTGGGCACTCTAACGAGGAGGCTACAGAACGCAGTCTTTAGAGCCTGTCGCTAAAGCACCTCGAGTGAGGTTTACCTGCACAGCACTTACAGGTGGCCTCCATTGCACTTGCTTACCTTACTTCTATACGGGTCACGGCACCAATGTAACTACTGAGGCCTGACTCACTTGCAGGCACATAGTGGGGTGTGAACTGATTATTCTGGCATGGGAGGAGGGGCTATAAAAGCAACTGTATATATCAAAGATCTTTTTCATTCTTCATTTAAGGGCAAAAATTCTTTTGAAATGGCTAAGTTAGTGGCTGTTCACATGTCAAAAAGTGTGTGGAAAGTGCAAAGCTTCACCAGTCTCGATCCTGTGGCATCTGTCTTTGCTAGGCAACTGACAACTGTTCTTGCAGAAGATTACAAACTGACAAACTGTTGCTGCAGCTCTGAAACTAGTTTTATTTATGGAGAAAATTTAAAAGCACTGCAGCGCTTGCATGCGCTATGTTTGTCTGAGGTAATTAGTCTACCCTAATTACTGAAATGTGTATAATCCATACAATGTTTGAAGCTGATTGGTTAGTTCTGGCCATATGAATCTTACTTGTGACATTCTGAAAAGTTGAGATGTTTCTAAGAAGATGCCCTTGAAAAAACAAGTGTGTCATACCACACTCGCCGCTTGCGAACCATGTGAGCGTTTTTGCCTATTTGCGAGCCCAAGTTGCAAGACTCCTTTGAAAATAACAAACGTGTACGCATAAAAAAACGTCATATGTGAATGGCCCTTTGCGGTATACTGCTTTTAAACACTCCAACACCCCCTTGCTGCAGTAGGTGGAGTTGTAAATGTGTCATGCTGTGCTCACACATACCCCTAAACACAATAACGATGGTGGCTGATGCCCAGTTTAGTTTTCAAGCCCCAAAAACAGAGCGTTTTGAAAACACTAAAGAGGTCGTTTTGATTTTAAAACCCTGCTGCTCCGTGTCAGTGTAGATGGAGGAAAACTGAGACATCTGAAAACGGAGGTGTAGCTGTAGACATTCACCTATCTGATTGGGCTTTTTCCTCAATATAAATATTAAGTGCACAAAGTCTTGTATTCTATACTTAAGTTAAGACTTTCCAAGGTTAATATGGAAAACAAACTCTGGAGGAAACGTTGGGTAAATCTTCAAAGGGAACAGTGTATTTTATAACCTCATTCACATCACCCAGGCTATGTTGTTTCACATCTTAACAATAAAATGAAAACATGATATAAGGAATCGTTTATTTTCATTTTGATATTAACAACAGACACCAAAAATGTTGAGGCGTCGTGTAGCTGCATATTTATATAATCGTCATCTTCACTGTATGCATATTTATAACATAATGGAACCTATAACATAACTGCCTCCTTTAATTTTCACTGAAAAATATGAAACGCACCCTGTGCCTTTTGCTGAATATCAGTTTAAATTAAGTTCATAACGTATATACATACAAGTATAATGTACAATAGGTTTACACAATATAGGAAATAAAAGCAAGCAATAAGTCAATGTGCAGAATCAGAATAGGTGGTTATATAACATGATATATTAGCTTATCTTTGCGCTCAGCCAAAACACGTTACCTGAAAATAAGTAATAGATTCAAAAAAGAGTCGTTAAAAAACCCCAAGATGAATTAAATATCACATTTAACAACAACAGTGAGATGAGATCCAGCGGTATATCCTTGATGAACTGTCCGACGTGCGCTACTCTCATCTGGGGAGCTGACTGTCTGGAGCTCAGACGTCCGCATACACTGCAGCACATGCCAGAGTTTGTGTGTGGTCACATGATGTGCGTTTTCAGCGGTGTAGTGTGGTAGCTGTTCAGAAACGCTAGGCGAAGCGCCAGTGTGCATGTGGATCGTTTTCGTTCTAAAACACTAATAAAACGTATTAGTGTAAACGGGGCCTGAGATAGAAAAGCAACTTTATAAACATCTGGGAATCAGCATTCTCTACAAGAAGTGCCACCGCATCACGTTACATATTCATCTATTATGTTATAAAGAGGTTGTTTTATTATTATTATTTTTTTATTATTATTATCGTTGTTGTTGTTGTCGGCGTGAGTGTATTGTAGTTATCGCGTTTCCCTGCCCACCTCTTGATCTTTTTTTATTATTATTATTATTATTATTATTATTATTATTATTATTATTACGATTTTCATTCTTATCACTATTATTATCATTATATTACTTTTAAAAATTCATCATATTGTTAGTTAAATTCTTCTTTTTTATATTATTCTTTACTTTTGATTTTTGTTATTTGTATATTATTATTATTATTCTCATTGTTTTGTTTGCAGCACTTTATTTTTCTACTTTTCTTTTCTTCCACTCTTCCCCTTCCTTTTCAGTTTTTAATTTTTTCTTCTCCTGTTTCCTTTTCTTCTACTTATTATTATTATTATTATTATTATTATTATTATTATTATTATTATT
>CAIGQZ010033231.1:1078463-1089378 GCA_903798205.1 Danio tinwini
TGTGTGTGTGTGTGTGTGTGTGTGTGTGTGTGTGTGTGTGTGTGTGTATATAGGATTTAGGAGACTGTTGTTTATTATAGTATATAATTATATATAAATATATATTATATATATATATATATATGCAAAAATATTATCGTACATACTGTGAAAATTTCCTTGCTCTGTTAAACATCATATTAAATAAGTAAAATTTTTGAATAAGAAAATATTTATTATTATTAATTTAATAAATTAATACATTTCTTATTAATATTTGAATAAAAAAAATATTTCAAAGGGGGGCTAATAATTCTGACTTCAACTGTACATTTTTTTATATTTCCCAAATTATGTTTAACAGAGCAAGGAAATTTTCACAGTATGTCTGATAATATTTTTATTTTATTTGTTTTATTTTACTAGAATAAAAGCAGCTTTTAATTTTTTAAAAACCATTTTGAGGTCAAAATTGATAACCCCTTTAAGCTAAATTTTTTTTCGATAGGCTACAGCAGTGGTTCCCAACCTGGGAGTTGTGACCCCCTCTAGGGGTCACTAATAATTTTTAAGGGGTCAAGGGGTCCCCAAGAGCACTCATGTTTTGTTTTGTTTTTTTGTTGTTTTTTTTAAAGGAAATTAATTCCATTTATTAAATAATTTAATTCTGATTATTTGGGGGGAAAAAATCTAAAATAGAAAGATAAGAGATTTCATTAACGTTGAGAATGTTACAGCATATCGTGAGAGTGGGATCGTAGACCAGAGCTTACATTAGCGAATTTAAAAAAGATGCACCAAAGAGAAGATATGGCAAAGCGCCAGGGAGGAGATAAAAATGAATGTGTTAAAAAGAAAGCAAGAATTTATTTGGATAGTTATCTTAAATTTGGTTTCATTGAAGCAATGGACAAGGTGAGAATTGAGTGTGTCGTCTGTGGTGACAGACTAGTTAATGAAAGCATGAAGCCCTGCAAACTAAAGAGACATCAGAGCACCAGACACCCACAGACGGTTGGTAAACCAAAATAATTTTTCCTAAGCGTCCATGTATGCATGTTTATGCTTATATGCAAACAGATAGATTTGTACATGTTATTTGTACTTGATGTTAAATGTGCTGCTGTTAAATTTGCAGCCTGTTTTGGAAAAAAAACGGTTGCAAACTGTTGTTAAGAAAGTCAATAGTTTCGAGTTGTTGTTTTTGCATATATTAAACACAACATTAGCTCAATGTTATATGCTCGTCAGTGTGTGCGTTTTTGTGTGTGTGTGTGTGTGGGGGGGTCTTAAAAAATGTCAGCGTTAAAATAGGGGTTTTCTCCTGGGAAAAAAGGTTGGGAACCACTGGTCTACAGAACAAACCATCATTATACAATAACTTGCCAAGTTATCCTAACCTGCCTAGTTAAACTAATTAACCTATCTAAGCCTTTAAATGTCACTTTAAAAAATCTTCTCTCCGTTAAACAGAAATTGGGGAAAAAATAAACAGCGTGCTAATAGATCTGACTTCAACTGTGTATGTATGTGTATGTATGTATGTATGTATGTGTATATATATATATATATATATATATATATCAAGAATGAGAGAGAGAGAGAGAGAGAGAGAGAGACATCTAGTAAGTTAGATAGTTTGTAAAACATCCAGGCTGCCCCTCTCACAATCTCAGTTTTTTCACTTTTACTTTTACTATTCTGATTTAACTGGTGTATATATTTTCCCTCAGCATTACATGCCATAATTCCATTTCATGCCCACAAATGCTGTTGGCCACCTTAATAGACTACAAATCTCAGATTCTCTGAAGCCCTGTAAAACAACACACCGATTAATTTAGCAGGGATTCCTAGAACTGTCCACGTGCTCTCATTTCATGCAAGTTCACTTTCTTCCCAGTGTGAGATCCATCATTTTCAGGACGCCGTCCAGTTCGGCAGGATTCAGGCACTCGTAATGGAATTGGCAGGTTAAGCGGTGAAAGCTGCAGGTGAAATGAGCAGCTCGCAGGAAATAGGATCCATTAGCCTCCGGGGCGCAGAACTCAAGCACAGATACTCGGCTTCACACTTTAGTCCCTCACTTAGAGCTTAATTCATCTCCCCTGCTGAGCCTCCAGAGACCGCTAAACTGAAAGAGGACAGGAGGAGCGACAGGGTCACCTTTATCACACATCCCGTGTTCCCCGCTTGAACTATTAAAGAGGGCATATTATTATGCCTCTTTTTGTAAGATGTAAAATAAGTCTCTGGTGTTCCCAGAATGATTCAAACCAAAATACGCCATAGATCATTTCTTAAAGCTTGTCAAATTTGAGCAAAAGTTTTCAGTTTTTGTGTGTGCCTCTTTAAATGCAAATAAGCTGCTGCTTTCCAGAAGAGGGTGGAGCCTTTGCAAACTACTCTGACAGAAACAAGCAAATCTAAGACCAGTTTTAAAGCTTTGCATGTTTAAACTACACTCAGACAGTGGTTGAGAAGAAGAGATTACAACTTCTAGATGCACCAGGATGTTTCTAAACAGTGATTCGATGAATATGTAGTTTTTGTGCTGCCTTTGCAAATAAGCATTACATTATTAGTACAGATCTCATATCATCGCAGAAATCATAAAAAGGTATGTTGCGTGTCTATTTAGTGCATAATAAATATGCATTTATGTACATTTTGGGGATAAACATTAAGAAAGATCTATGGTCTCTGATTACAGCCAGATATAATGCTAACTTTAGCAACATTAGATGTATAGCATGTTAACAACAACCAGGGCTCATTAAGCGTATATGCTTCAGTCTATATGTAAAACTGCAAAAATGTACTTTAACGAATGTTTGACTGCAGTATTTGGTAAAATGAATGCTATGGGGCAGTATGATGCCAACAACTTTTGTTTCCTTTTCACATTAATGATATTTACTAGACATATTAATGATGAAAAAGGGATTATTTTAGCAGTTCTTTGCATAAAACCAAATAAATACCACAAAACAACCTAAAGATTTGTTTGATATGGACAACTTTTCTGATGTGATTCCTTTGTTTGGTAGCTCACTTAAGGTTTGTAATGCATTATACACTACCTGACAAAGGTCTTGTCATCTATCTAAGTTTTAGGAATAACAAAAAATAACGTGACATCTAGTTGATCGTTTTGTATCAGACGTGACTTGTATGAAAGGCAAAGGCCTCTAGAATACACTTATGTTACCAAAATAAAAAATGATCATGCCTTAATTTTTAATAATTTTATTAGGTCAGTAAGGTCTGACTTTGCTGAGATAAAAGTCTTGTCACAGAGAAAATACTGCACATAAAAACAGAAATACTGCACATCAACAGAAATAATGTACACCATGGCCTAATGACTACAATAATGTAAAGTCATGGTGCAGTTGAAAAAGAATGAATATTGTGTATGACTCCCATGAGCTTGGAGGACTGCATCCATACATCTCTGCAATGACTCAAATAACTTATTTATAAGGCCATCATGAATGGCAAAGAAGCGTTCCTGCAGGACTCCCAGAGTTCATCAAGATTTTTTGGATTCATCTTCAATGCCTCCTCCTTCATCTTACCACAGACATGCTCAATGATGTTCATGTCTGGTGACTAGGCTGGCCAATCCTTGAGCACCTTGACCTTCTTTGCTTTCAGGAACTTTGATGTGGAGGCTGAAGTATGAGAAGGAGCGCTGTCCTGCTGAAGAATTTGCCCTCTTTTGTCTTTTGTTATGTAAAGGGCAGCACAAAAGTCTTGATACCTCAGACTGTTGCTGCCATCCACTGTACAGATCTCTCGCACGCCCCCCACACTGAATGTAACCCCAAACCATGATTTTTCTTTCACAAAACTTGACTGATTTCTGTGAGAATCTTGGGTCCGTGTGGGTTCCAATAAGTCCTCTGCAATATTTGTGATGATTTGGATGCAGTTTAACAGTTGGTTCACAGGAAAAATCTGCCTTCTGCCACTTTTCCAAATGATCAACTAGAACTCAAGTTATTATTTGTTGTTCTTACAACTGGGATCGATGACAAGACTTTTGTTAGGTAGTGTACTTGCAGGGCTCTCGGGTTCAAGTCTGGCGAAGCACGGTTCCACAAATAAGATGAAAGCAATGTAAACTCAGGAGAAAACTATGGTCACCAAATGCATTTGTCCTTTATATTTGATTTTGAAAACACTATTTTTGAAATTAGGAAAGGATTCAGATCAGTCATTTGCTTGGTGACAAGAAGGACATGCAACAAACGTATTCTAAGTAGCATATTTCAGATTCGCAAAAAATGTAAACAGCGACCTCTAGTGGATTTGTCATCTGAAACGTGCAACGAAATGCACCTGGAGCAATGTATTTTAGTTTTTGCATGTACAGTGGTTCCTCTTTATTCGTGGGAGTTACGTTCTACAAATAACCCGCAATAGGCGAAATCCACAAAGTAGTCAGCTTTATTTTTTACAATTATAATAAATGTTTTAAGGCTGTAAAACCCCTCATTTTACACATTTTTTACACTTTTCTTCGACAGGCAATAACATTTTCACACTTTTTTTCTGTTGTTTACTCTCAAAGATCAAACCTTTGTAGAAAAATAAGTCCAGTGTTATAGAATGAAACTAAAGATTAAAGCCATTTGATCTTCATTTATTTATTCCATAATGGCGCCCTACACCATTTCAAATTAACCTGGGTTGGTTAATAAGCATTTTATCGAAATATGAAGTAGTACATGTTTTGTATATGAAGTTAAAGCATGAAGCATTAATATTGACTCATCGTGTAGAAACAGTGCTGAACTGACCCTCTTTGATGAAGCAAAATATAATGTTTATGTTATCCAAATACAAACACTTTCCCAATATTCTTTGACACATTTTCTTAAAAAATTTATTACAACTACACTGTCCTTAATGATTCTGATGTCGTATGTTTAGCGATTTCATAAATCTTTTGCTGCTAGAGTAAATGAAATGGCACAGTGGGTGGAAACATGCAGATCAAGGCCCTGTAATATTATAATAAGCTCCTCTTCCTACAGTAAGTCACTTGGGTAGCAAAATAGGGACAGTGTATTTTTTATCACATGCAGAGAAAGTCTTACCAAAACAAAGTTACCAGACTGTCCTTTTTCACCTTTTCTGATGCACTGGAGACCCAATTATTGCGCTTAAACATAGAAAGTTCTGATTTTTTTTTAAGCAATTTTATGTGTCTGCTCAAACCAGTCTGTTTTTTGTTGCAGTGGGATCCTCAAGGAAGTCCTCAGACTGGTTTGTCGGCTTCTTTGCTTCCTCATGGTGCTCCACATCCTGCGCAGACACTCCATCGCTCCTCTGTTCCCGATTCAGAGGCCTTTCACTTGGGCAAGCCGGACCCCTACGACCTCTATGAGAAGTCACGAGCTATATATGAAAGCAGACGTAAGTCAGAGTTTTGGTGAGCGATTTCAAAAAAAGAAAAATAATAAATTAAACCTTTATTTTACTAATATAATATACTTTTTTAGTAATATACTTTTTTAATATAATTACTGTTTTGTGATATGCTTTTTATTAGCCAATTCGAATTACTGGTATATAATAATTATTTACTGTATATAATATAAATATTACTGGGTTCTTACAGTCATGGACACTGAAAATATACAATGGCTATATTACTTATAATGAAAAATGTGTGTATTTGTAATGGTTATATATTTATAATAATGTTCTATATTAAAGGGCACCTACATTATGATGAAAATCATCATTTGTAAGCTGTTTGGACAGAACTGTGTGTAGGTATAGTGTGTCCACAGTCATATTGGGGTAATATAAAGACAATAAGTCTCTTTTTTTTTTAATTTCCTGATGTTAAAATAGCAACCCTCCCATTTTTTCCGTAGGAATGTGGTTTCCCCGCCCACCAAATTGATTGTCAGCCGCATATTAACATGTCTCCGTAGTAGCCACAAGTAATCGTATCCATAAGACAGGATGTGCTCAGAGCAAATAGGATTAAAAAATCTGTTCAGCTTGCTGTGATCAATTATAATCAAATGTGATCAAGAATGAGTTTTACAAGTATAACACATTTCTAAAACAGTGCTTCGTTTGTAATAAAGTAAGTTAAAAATAGTAAAATCGCTGTAATTCATCACCACAGCCGCATGTCAGTACAATTATAAAAGAAGACGCTTCAATCTCGGTTTGTGGACTTTAAATCAGGTTTATTTTGTACATTAACATAACAGATATCCATACAGCAGTGGATATTAACATGTATCCTATAACAGTGCAAAGTTAAACCAAAGTCTCTTAAAGAAAAGTCATTTTGCTCTGCGGCCATCTTTGAAACGCCTCTTGGGCAGAATGCTCGGGCATTCTGTCTGAATGGGGAAACATCAAATTCTCCAAAACTGTTAGCCAAGCTTACAATTACATTATATATTAGGAATCACCAATAAAATTAAACAAAAGTTGTCTCATAAGTTTAGTTTCTAAACATTCAAAGCAAACAAAATTGCATTTTTTCAGGTTGCCTGAGCTAATGTGCATGCACACTCGAAGGGAACTAGATCACAACAACAACCTCGTTCATTCTACACATTATCATCCTCTGGATAATGATTGTTCGATTGCGCTGGTCTTCTGAAGTAATCCACAAATTGGTCTTGATGGTGAATCTCCTCCAGAAATGACAGCGACTCTTTGTTTACAAGTTTGTGGGCGTTTGAGTAGTAGCTGTCATGTGATGTATGTTTGACAAGGACAGACTGTACCTTGCGTTTGTTTCATACAGATTACAAAACCAAAAAACCTTTGTTTTCAAGTGCACTTGGTTCATTTAAAAGTAAACATTTCAAGCTTTATTTGAATATATTTCTTATGTCTGTGAAGCAAGTATTTACTGAGATTCCAGCGTGTTTGTTGACCACAAAAGCACACGTCTGGTCAGAGCTTCCTAATGGGGAAACGTCAGTCTATAGCGAACAATGATTGGCTCCTGTACTAGTCTGTCACTGTGCTGTTTATCTGACGCAGCGGACGCGGAGATTGAGGCACACTCTGATAGGGACGTGGGCTGGGAAAACATTAAAGGCACAGGCAGCTAAAACAGCTACATAGTGTTCAGAGCAGAAAATTCTAATGTTCTGAAAGCTATGTTTTGAGTTAAAACTTTACAGACACATTCTGGAGATACAAAAGACTTCTCTTAAATCTTAAAAAACGGTAAAATAGGTGCCCTTTAATATAATTAAGAGTGAATCATCACTGACTGAACTGATTTTAGTAAAAGACATTAAAAACTTTTCAGTACTTGCTTTATATTTACAGTGAAGCATTACTGAATTGGGATGAATACAAATGAAAATAAAACCTCCTCCAGTTATTGTACACAACATCTAAAATGTCCAAGGCAAAAATCACAAAAAGAAAACCTAATTAGATCTATATTTATTATATTTCAAATTAATATTGAGTCATTGCTGATTTAAAAAAAAATGGTCTATTTTTAGATTTAAAAAATTATATTTTTAACATTAATAACATGGCTTGACATTAACACCCACTAACCACTCTGGCCGGTTGAAAATGTTTTAATTAAAGTTAGGGTTCAGCCATAGAGATGGCCCAATATGCGTGCAAATGTAATCTTACAATCGAGAAACAGCAGGACTGACTAAAATAATTGTTTTTGCATGAGCAAATGAAAGCAGGTGAATACCGAATGAGAGAATGATCACTCGTGTGCACAGCTGATGTGATGCGCGTGACTGTTACAAAAATCGATGCTCGCGCACCCACAGTCCTGCTACTTTCATGAGTTTCAGATTTTAAAAAATATGTATATCCTTTTGGAAGCAGCAGCAGTTGCTTTCACTTGAAACATTCTTTGAACAGATTATTATGAGCCTAACGTTAATTGTGTGCGCATGATCATCCTTTTATTATCACCTGCTTTCTTTTGCTTAGTTATTTTTTGTTAATATGGTTTAATTATCATTGTTGCTGCAATACATTGCTTTGAATATTATATTTTTATTTTCTTAAAGCAACACAGAGCCATACAAAAAGCAATTATAAAGACAAAAAAGAAAAAGCTAACAAACAAAAAAAGGACAAAAGACAGAAAAAAAAAGATTTTAAAACCATTATTACATCAGTTCCTCCAGTATTATACATGGGTCAACAATGTTACACACATATGTATATAGACCAGTGGGCACAGGCAATATGGTGATCTTGCACACGATGACAGGGTTATACCTTGAAACTGTTATCCAGGGCATTTGACAAATATTTAAAAAAGGGTTTCCAGGTGTCTTCAAAAACAGCAATGTTATCAGAAAGATTGTGTTTTAGTTTCTCTAAATGTAAAGTGCTAGAGAATTCTAAAAAACCAGGATTTAAAAAGTGGTTTTGATGCCTTTTTCCATAAACAAAGAATAATTTTTTTTAGCTAACACCATTCCATATTGGACAGCTTTTTTAAATTGATGGCTCAACCCACAAAGTGAGTCAGACCAACCAAAAACAGCGATTGCTGGATCAAGGGTCAGGTCACAAGAATAAGCCTACGATGCGATAACAGGGCCGGATTAACTATTGGGCATTATAGGCACAGGCCCAGAGGCCAGTGCGCACTTGGGGCCCCTGCGAGGGGTGTAAAATGCAGATTTTGGAGTGGCTATTTAGGCGAAGAGCAAATAGCGCACCTCGTTGGAATGAACTAGTTGAGATTATAGGTGATTCACGCCCATCACCGTTTGATTGACAGAGACAACATAACTAATAAACGCAGCAGTTATCAGCGTGAGTGGCGTAGCTCGTAAAGCGCATGGCAACATGTTTTGATGCGATCGATTATGAACTCGGTTCGAATCCATCGTCTGATGAACCCGTTCTTCTTTTTTTTTTCTCCTACTACATATCAGATTTTGCCTACTCTTCACCACGAGGAAGACAAGTAGGAATCATTAATAAGTGTGTGGATTATGGAGGACTCAGATTCATAGAACTGGTTTGGAGAGGTATTATATCCAAATCGTATGCATTATAAGTTTGTAAAAGTTATACATTAAAAATACCATTAAATATAAATTTTTAGTATTGCTTTAAAGAACTTGAACAAGTATATTAAAAGCCATTATTTATTAGTATTTTAGTATGCTTTAAATGCTTTAAAAATAAGTTCAATCTTTGTAGACTAGAAATATGCATACCTGCCAACATTCGGTTCTTGAAATCCGAGAGACGCTGGGGGGAGGAATTTGATGGTGGTGGTGCCGTTGTCGAGCGCGAACTGAATAGGGGTGGGGGGTGATCCATTGTGTTTGATGCGCATGGGGATGGTTGCACGTTGAGTTTGCTGAGCGAACATGCACCATGTTTGGCACACTTTGGGCCTATTAGTACCAATTGAGCATTGTGTCAAAGCCACAGCCTACCGACGGGGAAAGGGGTGGCGTAATTCCGGGACTTTTTCGGGAGACAATACAATATGGGAGATGGGTCTGAAATACGGGAGACTCCCGGGAAAAACGGGAGTGTTGGCAGGTATGGAAATATGTACTGTACATCATTTATTTAAAAAATGCCAACAATACATCATAGATTCATTTTATTTTTTTTTTTTATTATATTAATCTTATTTTTAAATTCAACTATAGTGGTGCGACCAGGTAGGAGGCCTACAAGACCATGTGCCCAGGGGCCTCTGAATCCTTAATCCGGGCCTGGAGATAAATTTGGTAAATCTTTAAATTTAAGCTCTGAAAAGTCTGGTAAAATAAAGACTAATAGCAATGCGACACTATGAAACCACAACCCATTTTCTCATGCACATAGAGCAAGCTTATACATAACACACAAAAAAGTGAAATAAATGAAACGGCATGTGGACATAACACACAATTTAAATCAAGTCATTGTAGCATGTCAAAGTCAAATTCATGCAAATAAAATATATTTTCCCGACAACAAAATTGTGGCTAGTAATAATGGCGAGTGGCTAGTAATGTTGGAAATCTACTAGCCACAGTGGCTGGTGATCGAAAAAGTAAATGTCAAGCCCTGATTATTAATAATAATGTAAATGCAAGTGAAAAGTTTTGCCTTCATAAAAAACAATGTCACTACCAAAAATAATAATAATAAACATTTTCTTCAGCCCAATAATAATTTCTTTTTCATTTCTTTTCACTTCATGGTGAATTCGCCTTTAAAATTCACAACAGCTTCCTTGAGATTGTTCCTTCCACACGTGAGCCTAAATAAAGCACAAATCCAGTCCAAAGTATTTATGAATAATGTCAGTGTCTGAATGTGTCGTTTGTCACCCGCACAGAGCCGCTTCCTCCTCGGACGCTGACAGACTCTACAGGCAAGTCTTTTTTTTTTTTCTTCTTCATGTCACAAACGCACGCTCTCAGTCACTTCTGTATGGCTAATTTATGTAACCCGCGTGGCTTTAGTGCTCTATATTTAGATCTGTGTCTGCACTGTACTCTTATTCGCCACTACATCAGAAGGTTGAGCATGCCGGTGTGTGAGCTGACCTACATAACTCAGCTTATGGAGATCTGATGTTCCTCAAGAGCTCCTGCTAACATGAGCAGATCGCAAAGTCCAATGCGGCGTCAGTGTGCCGCTAAGGTGTTCTGGGTAGATGCTAGGCTGATGTTATGTGGTTGCTATGGTGTTCTCTGTAGATGCTAGGCTAGTGCTATGCAGTTGCTAAGGTGTTCCTAGCACATGATAGGCAGGCAGTTGCCACGGTGTTCTGGGTAGATGCTATGCTTGTGCTATGCAGTTGCTAAGGTGTTCCTGGTACATAATAGACACTTAGTTGATAGTGTGTTCTGGGTAGATGCTAAATTGTTGCTATGTGGTTGCTGGGGTCTTCTGGGTAGATGGTAATCAGTTGTTATGTGGTTGCTAGGGT
>CAIGQZ010033231.1:1100425-1168749 GCA_903798205.1 Danio tinwini
TATATATATATTTTTTATTATTGTTTCAGAAAAATGTGATAATACATACTGTATTAGTAACCAAATACCAATCAAAGAAAACAGAAAACTCACCCCATCCCGACAGAGCCATAAAAAATATATACACATGCATTTTCTGTAACATCCATCTGAAAGTCAACAATCCAAGCCAGTCTTTTATGATTTGTAGATTCTTTGGAAACATCAACTAATTTGCTATATAATGTAGAAATTGTGTATTTGGCACTGGGATCTTTAACTGCAATTTCTTCTAAACTACTTAGAGTCGGGCACTGATATGACTGAGTTTCAGATCTTATAAAATACAAAATAAATTAAGTATCTGAAGATACTTAAAAAAAAATGAGACTGAGGATTTTTTTATCTTTCTTTTTAAGGTTTCAAAGGTCATCAGTATATTATCTTCATAAAGATCTGATATATTCCGTAAGCCTTTCTGAAACCACAGCTTAAAACCCATGTCTGATTTCCCTGGTACGAATAATGCGTTACCCCAAATAGGAGAGAATTTAGATAGTACTGGGGGTTTCTCCCAGTTCAACCTATGACTCGTGCCACGATAAAATAGTGGTTGTTACAAATGGCTTAGACATATTTTATTCGAGTTTCTTTAAAGAATCAGAATATAAATATGTTTCAAGACTCAAATTGTCTTTTTAATCCATGGACTGCAATAATAGAAATATTGATCAAGTATTTAATTATAGTTATTCTAATATAAATTACTAATATTGTTGTACATTTTTGCATTATGTGTAATAATTATAAACATAAGTAATACTATAAATGTATAATTATTATAATAATACTCATTATAATTATTATTAATGTTTTAATTATTATACTTTAAAATTATTTCTTTCTTGTTATTAATAAAAATATATTTTAAGTTACATTGGTGGAAAACTAAAAATATAAATGCATTGACAGAACATGCCCAGTTGTAATGTCATGATAAAAATAAAATAAATAAAAATGTAATTCTTATTTTATTAATATGTTATATTTAATAACTTGTCACTATATATTTTTCCAGACAGTTTTCATGAAATTCCCCATTTGTGTGTTTTGTAGCTGTGCCACATAAGATCGGCCGAATCATCGAGGGCAGTCCGGCCGATCGCTGTGGGAAGCTGAAGGTTGGTGATCGCATTATGGCCGTCAACTGTCAGTCTATTATCAACATGCCTCACGCAGACATTGTCAAGCTGATCAAAGACGCTGGACTCACTGTCACCCTGCACATCATCCCAGAGGAAGGTATGATCATTATATATTTTTTTCATAGCCATGGACAATTACCTTTTTTAAAAGCAAATTAGTCTGATAGATTGTATAATTTCAAAATATTTTTTTTATCATAAAAAAAGTAGCAAGTAAAAATATCCGCATAAAGCAAAAACACTAAACAGGCTGAAGAAAAAAGCAAACTCACAATCTTTCAGTAGGTGGCGCTTATAGAAAAGCAGGACATAATAACATTATTTCCTTAGTGCTGTAAACAAAAGTGGTGTTTAATATGCATTATACAGAAATGATCTATGAGGAAAATACCATTTCACTTTCCTGAAAACACATTCAAATCCATTGTGTTTTTGCACCCTATCATGAGCTGAAATGTTATTTAAGTGATGATTAATAATCTGTTCAAATATTGGTTAAAGAGAACCCGGCTACCACTGCCGTTTACAGAAAGACTAAATATTTTTATATTAAACTCTTAAGAGCAGCAGGACTTTGAGTGCATGAGCTTCGCTTTCTGTCAGTTCTATGGTAAACAGAAGCGAAGTGCACCCTTTATGTTACCACGCATAGTAGATAGCTTCTGCGAGAGGATAAACAGATCTGCACGTGAGCCTGCACTTAAACACTTGTGCACCACGCATCACATCACCTTCTCCTCTATAGTTGTAACGCAATAACTACAGTAAGAAAATCAAATGTGTTGGCCTGTCCAATGATTGTGAGTAGTCATTGGGTATGTCAGACTAAACTTTTTTTTTGAGGTAACATGACCAAAATTTTTAAGATATCGAATTTCATTTCATGGCATTTTAAGATTTTTTTAACCACCCACGGCTTGCTGTATATGACAGTTTGTAGTCAATCACTTTTCCCAGAGAGAACTGTAAATCTTTCTCCTAGAAGTATTAACAAGCATTTTATAATATTTTTTTAATTCAGAGAAAAAGTGGATGCAGTGCTAGGGGTGTCAAAAATAATTGTTTCTTTGTTGCACCACGATGCAGATGCAAACAATTTGGTATTGGTTCAGTAATGGATCCTAAGCAGTTATTACGTACTGATGTTATTTATCTTTTATACATTGCCACAACCATATCACCCTGCAGCCCAAGACCGGTTACTCAATGAAGCTAAGCAGGGTTGAGCCTGGTCAGTACCTGGATGGGAGCAACTAGGTTGCTGTTGGAAGTGGTGTTAGTGAGGCCAGCAGGGGGCGCTCAACCTGCGGTCTGTGTGAGTTCTAATGCCCCAGTATAGTGAAGGGGACACAATACTGTCAGTGAGTGTGGTCTTTCGGATAAGACGTTAAACCGAGGTCCTGACACTCTGTTGTCATTAAAAATCACATGGCACTTCTCACAAAAGAGTAGGGGTGTAAACTTTGGTGTCCTGGCCAAATTCCTTCCATCTGCCCTTACGATCATGGCCTCCCAATCATCCCCATTTACTGAATTGGCTGTATCACTGTCTCTCCACTCCACCAGTAGCTGGTGTGTGGTGAGCGCACTGGTGCCGTTGTCCTATGGCTGCCGTCACATTATCCAAGTGGATGCTGCACACTGGCGGTGGTGTGGATAGACCACCCTCATGATTGTGAAGTGCTTTGGGTGTATGGCCATACACGATAAATGTGCTATATAAATCCACATTACTTACTACTTACTATATGGACTGTGAGGGACGCGACTGCGAGTGATTAAAACACTCCAACTACTTAAAAACGCAGAAACTCTGCACAATTTACTGTGTGTGTTTGCTGGACAGTCTTTCACTAACACTGAAGTTACAGCACAACCCAGTAGCCCCTATTTCACTGCTATGGAGAAAATGATAGCTGTAAGCTCTATTTCTGCCTCTCTCTCTCTCTCTCTTTTACTGTGGACCTTTAACCTGCTGTCGTGAGGTAAATTTTCCTCTCCTCTCGGCTGTTACAGCGATATTTGTGGATCCAGACATGAGCGTGTCTATAATGGATCAGCTGTGATTGCTGCTGCCATTTATCAGTGTCATTTATAGGTGAACAGCGCCAGTGCGTTAGAGCCAAGTGTGCCACACGCCTGCTTTTGAGTGATGCTCCCGGCCATTAGATCGCCCCCTGGGGGCTGACTGCAGTACAAGTCTTTAACCCCGTCTTTTCCATGTTAATAAACGAGACTTGAGCACAAATAAAAAGATTAATCACACTTGCAATAAAATGTCCCGAAAGATGTTTTTGGTCAATTAAGGCACTGGTTATCAGACTGATATAGATTCAAAATATTCATTTTTGTAAAGAGTATGTTTTTAGCCAGTAATTTAATGCTATAAAAACAGGGCGTGTCATCATGATTGACAGCTTCTTTAAGCAGACATTCGGACCTTCGGGAGGAGATTGAAATGTTATTGTTCGATTTCAGTGTTATTTTAACATGATAAAATGAGTTGTTCAGCAGTAAACAATACTTTCTGACCTACTGGATATGATGGATCACTGTTTATTTAGTAAAGTGAGGGCTTATCGGGCTTTATTATTGCTGATACACATTTAGCCATGACGGGAAAAATACAGGTGATCATTATCTAGCAGTAATTCTTTTTAGGGTCTGAAATAATAGTTAGGAAGACAAAACTAATGTTAGCCGATTTCCACATTGATCTCCTGTAACGTTATTTGAACTTGATTTAAAGGACGTCTCTGACATTTTGAGTTTCAGCATGCTATTGAGTTCATTCACTGAATTTGCAGTTATAAAATTTGAATGTTCTAGAAACCGAATCTTATATAACAAATAGAGCTGTAAATGTTATTTATTATTTATATACATTATTTACCATAGGCTTTTTATTTGAAAACATCTAATAAACATTCAAATGAAGGTAAATTCTTATTTGCTAGATAACATTAAGGCATCGAATAAACCAAATGAAAATAAAGACTTTATATATATTTTAATTTTATTTTAAAATAAACAATATACAAGCGATGTTGCAATTATTAATACTGGTAAGTTCATTGTACAAATTGTAAAAAATTGAAATTGTACAAATTGAAAAGTCATTGGTTAGAGCCAATCGCAGCCCTTTCTGTTAAATCATTCTGCCTGACCCATCATAGTGATGTAAGAACTCGCTCGACAATGCTCAAAAAACGAACGGCATACTATTTACATTAGTTTATTTGCTATAAATGCTCATGTTGTTCTGTGCATGCACTTGAGTTTTGTTTGATTCATTCAATAAGAGAGTTTTCTTTGAGCAAGTAAAATTTAAGGTACAGTTCATATATCTGACGGTATTAAAGGATAAAATTGTATTACAAATAATATATAAATATTATGAAAAATTTTAATACGAGAATCTTTGTGCTGTGAAGTCAAATAAAAAATTGTGTATGGAAAGCATCGTCAAAGCACCATGATACACCTAGATATCGAACTGAATATATCAACGACATGATAATCTTAGACCAAGATGGCGGCGCGTACACATCGCGAGGCTCGGCGTCTCTCCAGTTTCTGCAATTTTGCAGTATTTTTCCTGCTCATTTCGGGTCTGTTCGTGCAGAACAGTAATGCCTTTACATCGTACACCCGACAGGAGATCTTGGATATTGGTTTGTGCATTTCGGACAGTTTTATCAGCAATCTACGACTCATCCCAGAGATCGCCAGCACACCCGAGGCTGAGCGCTCTGTCCGGCCGGGCAGAAGTGCTCGGAGACGGCGATGCGAACGTAAACAAAGGCGGGGGAAGCGCTGCGGGCTAAGAGCTAAGCTAAAGCTAACACCACACCGGCTCTCTTTACCCAGCATCTTCCTCGCCAATGTACGGTCCCTGGTGAACAAAATGGATGAGATTAGACTGCGCATCAACCACAGCAAAAGATTATGGAACTGTAATGTCATGATTTTCACAGAAACATGGCTAAACAGCGGGATACCAGACAACGCTGTATCTTTAACTGAGCATCAGACATTCCGAGCAGACAGAGCGGCGGATGACTCCGGTAAGACCCGAGGCGGAGGATTATGCATTTATATTAACAAAGCGTGGTGCACAAACTCTGTCATCGTTGGGAGACATTGCTCTGTTAACCTGGAATTTCTGATGGTCAAATGCAGACCGTTTTATCTGCCACGGGAGTTCACCTCCACCTTTATAATCACTGCTTATATTCCACTCGATGCGAAGGCAAAGCTTGCTATGAATGAACTTCATGCAGCCATTAGCAAACAACAGACTGCTCACCCGGAGGCTGCTTATATTGTTGCGGGGGATTTTAGTCACTCAAACTTAAAGACAGTGCTCCCCAAATTCCATCAAAACATTATCTGTCACACACGGGGAAACAAGACTTTGGACCAGGTATACACAAACATGGCTGAAGCCTATGCTGTTACCCCCCTCCCCCACCTGGGTCAATCAGATCACCTTTCTTTGTTCCTCACCCCCCGATACTCACCCCTCATCAACCGTGTGAAGCCATCAGTGAGGACCATCAAAGTGTGGCCAGCGGGGGTAGACTTCACACTCCAGGACGGGTTTCAACACACAGACTGGAGTATGTTTGCTTCCCAGGCCACATGTGGCTCTCACACAGACATTAACAGCTACACTTCCTCTGTTCTGGAATACATCAACACCACCATTGACAGTGTTACAACCCAGAAACAGATCACCACATACCCAAATCAAAAGCCATGGATGAACAAGGAGGTGCGCCTCCTGCTGAAGGCACGCAACACTGCCTTCAGATCAGGGGATGCACAGGCCTACAGCACTTCCAGGGCTAATCTGAAGAGGGGCATCAAAAAGGCCAAGCACTGCTACAAGCTAAAGCTAGAGGAGCACTTTTCCAACTCTGATCCTCAGCGCATGTGGCAGGGCATACAGGCCATCAGCAACTACAAACCCAGCCATTCCACACCCACAGCCACAAATGTCTCCTTCCTGAACGAGCTTAATGACTTTTATGCCCGCTTTGAAAGAGACAATAATGAACCCTACATCAGGATCACTTCCTCAACCGACCACTCACCCATTACACTCACCTCCTCAGAAGTCTACACCGCACTGAGTCGGATCAATGTGCGTTAGGCTGCTGGACCAGACGGTATTCCGGGGCGCGTCCTCAAAGCATGTGCAGAACAGCTCGCTGGGGTATTCACAGACATTTGCCTAAAATGTCTGAAAAACCTAGCAGCTGTGCCAACATGCTTTAAAACCACCTCTATTGTGCCAGTGCCGAAACACTCCAGCCCAACATGCCTGAATGACTACCGCCCGGTAGCACTCACACCTATCATCATGAAGTGCTTCGAGCGGTTGGTCCTGGCACATCTGAAAGACTCTCTGCCATCCACACTGGACCCACATCAGTTTGCCTACCGTGGCAACAGGAGCACAGAAGATGCAGTCTCCATAGCGCTGCACTCTGTACTCACACACCTGGACAATAAAAACACTTACGCACGAATGCTGTTTGTTGACTTCAGCTCAGCATTCAACACTGTCATACCCTCTAAGTTAATGATCAAACTTAAAGACCTGGATATAGACACGTCTCTCTGTGACTGGGTTATGGACTTTCTGACTAACAGACCTCAGAATGTTAGATCAGACCACATTTGCTCCACCACCGTCACACTCAACACTGGTGTACCACAGGGCTGTGTGCTGAGCCCCTTCCTTTACTCCCTTTTCACCATCGACTGTAGGCCTGTGAACAGATCCAACGCCATCATCAAATTTGCAGATGACACCACAGTGATTGGTCTAATCAGCAACAATGATGAGACTGCCTACAGGGAGGAGATACAGCATCTGGCCACGTGGTGCACCAACAATAATCTGCTCCTTAACACCGACAAGACCAAGGAGCTCATTGTGGACTTCAGGAAGGGACGAACAGGCTCACATGATCCCATCTACATCAATGGGATGGCCGTCGAGCCTGTATTATCCTTCAAGTTCCTGGGGACCCACATCTCCAAGGACCTTTCCTGGACCACCAACACCTCCAGCCTGGTCAAGAAGTCTCACCAGCGCCTATTTTTCTTAAGGCAACTTAAGAAGAACCAGCTGTCATCAGCCGTCTTGGTGAACTTCTACCGCTGCACAATAGAAAGCATCCTGACGAACTGTGTCACAGTCTGGTATGGAAGCTGCTCTGTTGCGGAGCGTAAGGCACTGCAGCGGGTGGTGAAAACTGCCCAACGCATCACAGGGACCACACTGCCAGCCATAGAGGACATCCAGAGGAAACACTGTCTGCGCCGACCACGCAGTATTCTTTAAGATTTCTCTCACCCTGCTCACAGACTGTTTTTTCTCCTGCCTTCTGGCAGGCGCTTCAGGCTCCCCCGGACAAAAACCAGCAGACTAAAGAACAGCTTCTTTCCCAGAGCTGTCTCCCTCTTGAACTCTGCTCCCCACTGACTTTTTGCCCCCCTAATACACCCCACTCTCCTCTCCTCATAACTCAGACTCATCATAATCACTGCACTACTTAACATTTGCACATTTAAAAATTGCACATATTCATTGCACTGATTCATTTATTTGAACTGTACATACCTACTGCACATGTACATTTGTAAATTATGTACACATCCACTGTACATATACACTTGTAATTATGTTTATCTATCTGCACACTTCTGATTATTAATAGCAACCTGTACATTTATCCATCTATTGTAAATCTCTGTTCATAGCTAACACAACCTGTATATAATGTTGATAGTACATCCATTTGTAAATATTACGATAGTTTTTCTATAACTGCACTTTATAACTTATACCTGTATCCTGCACTTGCTGCTATTGCACTCCTGGTTAGACCTAAACTGCATTTCGTTTCCTTGTACTTGTACATGTGTGATGACAATAAAGTTGAATCTAATCTAATCTAATAATCATAACCGAACCATGAGACCAGTGTAGTTCACACCTTTATGCAGTACTACTATACTTACTCAAAATACACCCATCCCCCTTTAAGAAAACATTCTGCTCCCAATTTAGGATTTACTTCCAGTATTTCTATCAGGAATAGTCAGCTGAGGACTTGTAAGATAAAATCAGCAGAAGCACAAGTATATTGAATGAAGCCCTTGTATTGTGCATTAAGAACTAATGTTTATTCTAGATTTAGGTTTTCACAGATTCATTGTTCCAACTTTTTGAAAAACAACACCCCAAGCAATGGCTTAAGCATATATGAGTTATTATGAAAACTGCCTTGTCCTAGTCTTTTTATTTAATGTTGACAACATCACGGAGCTGAGCGAGAATGAAATAAACAAAGGTCAATGAGTTTTTACATTTGTTAAAATGCACGCAGAATACCTTGTTTATTTTTGTGAGTGTTCGGTCATTCCTGTGTGACATCTGAGCTACCAGTATTGCGCAGTAAGGTTTTGTCTGTTTGTACATCTGTTCTGCATCTCTGACTTCTGTTAACTCCATTTATGCACTGTGTACCATAAAAAAATCATTCCAGTGCGGTTTGTATGCAAGTTATATCAAAACAAAATCCAGTGGCTAAAATAATCTTGTCCACTCGATTGGTGCATCCCTTTATCATGATATATCATAATAAATCATCCTCCATTATTTTGTGCCCTAGACGTAAATGGGGCTCATTCAGCCCCGACATCGGAGAAGCAGAGTCCCATGGTGGCCCAGAAGCACAGCCCGCAGACCCAGTCCAGCCCAGCAGCCCAGCAGAGCCCGACCATGGCTCATCCCAGCCCGCCAGCGCCTCACCCCAGCCCAGCTACCACACAGCCCAGCCCGCTACTTGTGGATCAGTGTCCTGGAGCTCCACACGACAGCGCTGCGCTCACTCAGGGCAGTGTGTCTGTGAGTCAGGCCGGCCTGGAGAACATGCAGTCAGGCTCAGCCATGACTCAGGCTGCTCCAGTTCTGGATCCAGGCATGACGGGGATTCAAACCAGTATCATCGGATCAGTGCCGGTGCCGGTGCCTCCACAACTCTATCTTCACGACACCAGGTATATATTCTATATGTTTATTTCTTGATTCTGCGATCTCTGAATTGAACTTAAAATCAAGTAAATGTAGCAAAACTTTGTAGAGCTTGCAATTTTTTTTACATTTCTGCATATTTCTCACATGTTTTAGGCAGTCAGGACACTGTTCAAATTCTCATCATGCCACAGAGCGCCATCTACATAGTTTTACATTCAAAAACATTATACCTGCATTTCCAGCAGGATTCGCCATGCAACCGTGTTGTTAACAAAGCAAAAGAAACACAATGTTAACAAACATACACATGCTTCGGTGTGACATGCTACACAGGATATGACGCAAAACTATGTACCAAACCACTAATACATTACGTTCTATCGTTTCTATAAAGTCAAAAAAAAGTTTGGTTTCAAAAAAGAACAAAGTGAAACAAATTATAAAGAGAAGCAGATGAACCCCCAATTGTTATGGCCCTTACTTACATACGACTTGTGATCCTAAGACAACATAAATAAACAACTGCCAAAGTGCTTCAACTAAGTTATTTATTAACAACATAACCAGCAAACCAATCTAAAATGGCAAGAGATGTGGAGCCCCACAACATAATAAATAACAACTAGGGCTGTCAAAATTAGTGTGTTAACGCACGCGATTAATTTGAAATATTTAACGCGTTTTTTATTTCCTCTTGTGGCCAACGTGTGATCAGGGCTGGTGCGTCCATAGAGGCCACCTAGGCGGCAGAATAGTGAGCGAACCCCCCGGTCCTCACTATTATCTGCGACATCCACCCCCTCCCTTCCAGTCCTCACTTTCATCCATGAATCGGTCACTTTCTATTTCACTTCTGGGTTAAGGGCGGCATGATCGATGTTCGCCTAGAATCCTTGCTTGAGAAATACAGCCATACTTTAAGCAAATTTAATAAACACGAGCGTGCGTGTGTGGTCCCCCGATAATGTCAATAGACTGGACTGCCTTAGCAACTGGCTAAATGTTAAGGAGGACTAAGCAAAATAGTTTTTTTATTTCATAATTAAATCTACTTTATAATAAATGTTCTCAACTCGCAATACAACTTTACAATGAGTACAATTATTATTATTGTTATTTATTGTTATTAAATTATTATTATCATTTTCAAATTTCCATATTTGCAATGCCTGTATTTTGGATTTTTTTTTTTGATTAGTGATTAATCATAATTAAATTTTTTTGTGATTAATCATGATTAATCACAAGAAAAAGTGTGATTAATTAGTAATTTTTTTTATCAATTGACAGCCCTAATAACAACCAAACTAACCTAAAGCAGGTTGGCACTCCCCACTCCAAACAAATATTAAAAGGTAAGTATAAAGGAGAACACAACTATAAAGCCATCAGAAACTGTGGTGGCATGGAGGAAAGAGCAAGAAGTCCGCTTCCATCCGTTTTAAAAGCCTGACGCCACCAAATTAACCAATGGATATGGGTCCTTATACAATATAGGCAGGTGTATGCCTTTCCAAATCATGTCCAATCAACTGAATTTACCACAGGTGAACTCAAATTAAGCTGCTGAAACATCTCAAGAATGATCAGTGGAAACAGAATGTACTTGAGCTTAATTTAAAGTTTCACGGAAAAGACTGTGAATACTTACGTACATGTGATTTTTCAGCTTTTTTTATTTGTAATAAATTTGCAACAATTTCAAAAAACTTTGTTCACATTGTCATTATGGGGTATTGTGTGTAGAATTTTGAGGAAATAAATGAATTGAATCTATTTTGGAATAAGGCTGTAACATAAAAAATGTGGAAAAGTCCAGCGTTATGAATACTTTCTGGATGCACTGTACATTTGTCTATATTTTCACAGCAAAACAATAAAATAAATGCAGCAAAATCTGCTGCAGACTTTGAGAAATTTTGTCATAAAAATAAAAAAAAAATATTATTTTTAATCTTATCAATTTGATGATGTTGATCTACAGAAATCCATCGCATTGTGAAACGTTGCATTTTGTATGAGAGCTGCTTTCATGCCGTTTTTCATAGCTTTTTGTGTTACAAAAGTTAAGGTTTTCTGAAGTTGGCTGATTTTTGTAGTTGGATTTTTGAAAACGGTTTTGACTACAGTGTCAGACTGATACCTAAAACAAACTTGCAGCCAATCAGCAGTAAGGGGCGTGTCTAAATATAGTGGAGATATCAAAATGTTGCAAGGTCTTGTTAGGTTATGAGCATGTTTGTTTTGGTGCTTTCAAATAACAACATCATTTGGCAAAAATCATAAATAAATGGTTATTTTCTGTAGCAAACCGTGGATTTTATTCCACGGATGGGAAACTGAATAGGAAACTAAACAGAAAACTGAATCTCAACTAAATATCAATTAAATCATTTTGAAATGTGTTACTAGTAAATATAATCACAAGGGAAATACTGTACTGTACTTTTACTGAATGAATAATTACTAGCATCTATTTAATAGCAATACTAGTATCTAACAAAAGATACAGTTTACAGTTCAGTATACAATAAACACCTGTATCTAAAGAATAAATACTAGTAATTCATTCATTCATTTTTTTTGCCCTTTATTAATCTGGGGTCGCCACAGCAGAATAAACCGCCAACTTATCCAGCATTTGTTTTGCGCAGCGGATGCCCTTCCTGCCGCAACCCATCTCTGGGAAACATCCCTGCACACTCATTCACACTCATACACTACGAACAATTTGGCTAACCCAATTCACCTGTACTGCATGTCTTTGGACTGTGGGGAGCACCCGGAGGAAACCCATGCGAACGCAGGGAGAACATGCAAACTCCACACAGAAACGCCAGCTGACCCAGCCGAGGCTCGAACCAGCAACCTTCTTGCTGTGAGGCGACAGCACTACCTACTGTGCCACTGCGTTGCCCTAGTAATTCATATCTAATAAATAAGAACTAGTATCTAGTGAATAAGTACTAGTATTTTTTAAAAGAAGCTGGTACTTGAATAAAAAGCTCTAGGTACTAGTACTTAATGGTAAAGATAGCAGTACCTCAAAAAATAAATACTAGTCGCATGAGAATAGATGTTAAAATGGCTTCTTGCGATAAAGACATGTTTTCATTGATCCAATCAGAAGTGAATGAAACTAAATTCATGTGTGAACAGGCTCTGAAACTTTTTGAGCTTTTCCTCTTTTGTCACATCCAGAGATAGTCGTAAGTGCATGTGGTTGGATTGTCTTCATGTGGTTGAATGGTTCGAACAGCTTCTCTGCCTACTGACCTCATTCTTAATCATTACAGGACATGTTGTTGAAGCGCACTGGCCAGATGGGATTTCAACTGGTTTGAAGATGTAAAAAAAAAGAGCAAATGTTCTTTAGCCAGATGCAAAACCCTTTTGGTGTAGTTTTGCAATTATCAGAGCAGAAACAAAAGCTCTCTGTTGTAAAAACTACAATAATAAAGAACTAACTATGCTACTTTAGTCAAATCTTAGAATATCAGCAAGTGATGTAAAAAACTTAAAGGGATAGTTCACACAAAAATGAAAATTCAGTCTGGTTTATGAGAATGATTAATGAAAATTCAGTCTCCTTTATGATTTTTTTCTTCTGTTAAACACAAAAGAAGTTATTTTGAAAAATGTTGGAAACCTGTAACCATTGACTTCCATAGTATTTGTTATGGATGCTTCGATCAAAATTTTTGCAGCCAATACAGAGTACCGATTCCTTGTCATGGTGATCAAGCTTAAAGCACATTTACCTTTTAAGTATGAACTTTAAGAGATCTCGCCTGACCTAAGAGAATAAATTAAGGATGCTGCATATAATCACACAAACATGTCTCTCATAACCATTTAGGTGTGAACATGTCATGGCCAGATGCAGTTTTACAGAAAAAAAAATCATCCATTAATTTTACTTTAGCTTAGTCCCTTATTTATCAGCGGCCATCACAGCGGAATGAACCGCCACGGAAAATAATATAGCACAATTATAAAAATTGGTAATAAAAAATACAAACAATGCGATTTGGAAACACTGCAAATGATGAAAGAAGAATTCAACATGTCTCAATCAAGAAAAAGTTTGGAATATTGAGCATATTTGTTAAAATGCACACCTGTAAATCTAATACTTCTTTACTAAAAGGAAATGGGCCTATAAACTACTGTTTATTGCGATAAGTATATAACAAGAAGTTATATTATTAAATTTTCATGTTAAAAAAATAATAATTTTTAAGCTTTATTTGTCTAATAATTCCAGCTTTTAGTGAATATTGTCACAAACACAGAACTTTCAGTTGTTATATGTAAAAAGGCCTAAATACATGCTAGACCATTCCAATATTTTGCTCATCTCCAACTATCGATAGCAGATCTCTCAATGAGAGAGATAGTGGGATTTGATCTCGCAATATCTTTACTGCTGATTACATTTAACCTGAGAAAATGCTCTCGCGATCTGTTCTCTTGCCCATTAACTGTCATCGCCATGATTTCCAGGTATTTTAACTCATTTTGGGGTATCACGAAGCTGGCATGAATTTGCGGGATACTTGCGGAGCTTCCGGGACAAGGTCATAAGTAGGCCTACGCGGAATCTGGGCGCACAGAATTCCGCAGATTTTTAGCCCATTATTGATTCTGTTCATTTACTTGTGTAAATGTGTGTAAATTTATATTTATTCAGATTTTTTTTATTATTTTCAGTAATATTATTGATTAATATGAAAATGTTAATATAATTTATTTACAATACAGTTTGTAAAGTAATATTTTCTGTCTTTTAGTAGATCTATTATATGAGACACTTGCTTTGTTTACCAAATAAAGTGGATTTAATTGGATTTGCATTGTAAACATTAAATTATAAAAAATAAAAAAAGAGTTATAAAGGTATTACTTTTTATTTCATATATTAAGGTTTTAGTTACGATACTCCCAAAATCATTCCACATAAATCTGCAGATTTTTAACAAAATCCTGCGCAGAAATAGCAAAAAATGTCTGCAGATTTCGTCTGGCCCTAGTCATAAGGTTGGATGAGACACTAGAAAGGGGCGATTGCTCCGCTTGCGTCACAGCATCTCAAAACACTGGAAATACAATAAATGCACTTACAACAAAGAGAGCATTACTCACGCGAGTCGCGCCAATAGACTGTATAAACAGGTTGCACTGCATCTGATTATATTTTAGCTGTTGTGACTCGAGCACATCGATTGCTTAGCATCATTTATCTCCTCACGCGTTGTGGCTGCTGTCGGCTATGTATAATATACAGGAGTGCACGTGCGTCTTCCTGTGCATCTTCCTCTGCTTGTAAACTCATAAACAAACACCTGCGATCAGTTCCTGAGATCGGCCTGATTGGCGAGTACTAATCGAGTCATGAAATGTGATTATCGGCCGATACCAATCTTTGGATGATCGATCGGAGCATCCCTAGTATTTGTTTTTTCCTGCAATGGAAGTCAGCAGTTGCAGGTTTTCATTTTTCTTCAGAATATTGCCTTTTGTGTTCAGCAGAAGAAAGAAACTTGTAAAGGTTTGAAACCACTTGAGGGTGAATAAATAGTAAAAAAAATGTAAAAAGTACATTTTCATTTTTGGGTGAACTGTCCCTTTAAATAAATATCTAAAATCCAATTACTTAAATGTCAGCAAAAAAAGTATACAGTTTAAATCAGAATGGTGAGTTCTCCTGAATTATTAGCCCCCTGTATATTTTTTACGAAAAGAAAAAATAAATCTTAACACATTTCTAAACATAATAGTTTTAATACGTAATTTCTAATAACTGATTTCTTTTATCTTAGCCATGATGACAGTTAATAATAATTGACTAGATATTTTTCAAGACACTACACTGTAAAAACCAACAGTCCACTTCATCAAATTAGTGTAGTTAACTCAAAATTGACTGAAAGTTCATTTTACTCATTTGAAAAGAGTTTTAAACTCAGTGTTGAAGAGAATGAGTTAAATAAATACCTCATTACTTCAACTTAAATGGAGTAAGTTCACAGTACTCATATAGATTTGTTTTTTTAACTCAAATGGTTTGTTGCAATCGGTTTCCTCAAACAGTTTGAGTTAGCTTAACTTATTGGGTTTTACAGTACTTAGCTTGAGTTCTCTTTCTTTTATAGGGTTTTACTGTGCTCAGATTGCTTTTACTCAAATGGATTAAGTTCACAGTACTCATTAGGTTTAGTTTTTGAACTTAAATAGTTTGTAGCAATCTGTTTCCTCATATGGTTTGAGTTACCTTAACTTTTGGGGTTTTACAGTGTAGTTTTCAGCTTAAAGTGACATGTAAAGGCTAAACTAGGTTAATTAGGCAAGTTAGGGTAATTAGGAAAATCATTGTATAACGATGGTTTAATCTGTAGACAATTGAAAAAAATATATTGCTTAAAGGTGCAGGATGTAAGTTTGACACCCAGTGGTTGAACTAGGTATTGCACTCCTGGATCATAATAAATGCACGCTGGGATGCCAGATTGAGGACAGGAGCAAGGGATTGAAACTGTGTTCTAAATAAAAGCAACAACACACGATAGAGGGAATATTTTCCATATTAAAAGGAGTTTTGGTCCTGACCAACACTTCGAATTAATATATTAGAAGCGGCTTCTATTTCTCACAGCTGAACAACAAAAACCTAGATCACCTCAGGTAAACCTTCTGTGCTTTATTCAGTGCTAAATGCTAACAATGTGAGTTTGAATGCCATTTCACATGACATGTATTGCCATACACTGAAAGCAGCAGCAGATAATTCACCTCAGATCTTGAAAATACAATAAACCGTGAATTGAACTTTAGAACTAAACACATATGAGTGATTCAGCATCTACATTTAATGATGTTAAAAAGGGTTAACATGTATTAAATAGATTTTAAACCTTTCTGTTTCGTGAGTGAGTGCATATTCTGTGCTTCTGAAGGGCTGTATTTAAATTTCTGTCGTGTTTCGTCAAACAGCCAAATAGCTCATCACTGAGTATCTCGTCACAGCGTGTTGTTAGGACACGCGGTTACAATGTAACCTGCTCACGTTCGTAATATTTATGTCATTTGCTAAACTGAACTGAATCTGTCTCATTTTGACACCTGATACTGTCCACTGACACTGTTGGATTTCGCTCATGGGTGCATGCTTTCAGAGTCTTTCTGAATGAATGAATGAAATACACTGTTTTCCAACAAGGCAACCCGGGGTGCTGAAATATAATTGGCTAAACTGGCATTGTGCAGGTTAAATTTACCTAAACAAAGACAGCGATCCGGCACGGAAAAAAACATTTTCAAAGCAGAATATCTGACTTCAGCATTGTTTTTCAGTTAAATAAGTATGTTCACTTGGGATGTTTCTTAAATATCTGCACACATATTATGGTATTTTTATGCTTTAGAAGAGTCAAAAACGTACATACAGCACCTTTAATATTGACCTGAAAATGACCTAAAAATTTTATTGACCTAAAAAATTAACAACAGCTTTTATTCCAGTGTAAATAACACAAATAACACTTTCTCTAGAAGAAAAAATATTACAGGAAATATTGTAAATCCTTGCTCTGTTAAACATCATTTGGGACATATTTAAAAAAAAATTACAGGAGGGCTTATAATTTTGATCAACTCTACTTGACTATTAAAATGGAATTTAAAAAAGTGAACTTGCATCTATCTCTGTCTTTGTCTGTATTATAAAATTTTCAGCACATTTGATCGCATTTATTTATATTACATAAGAAAAACAAAGTCTGTTTCGTGGCATTCATATTTTAGTTTGCATTACACGAGTGGTATAAGAAATATCAGTCAGACATGCTCTCTTTAGACTGACCCGTCTAAGCTGCTCATTTTATTCCATTTTTTTCCCCTCTTGTGACCACATGTGTTGAAGGGCTTCTCTTAGGTAGTCTTTGGACTCAAGCAAACAGCCTTGAGCAGCCTGATACAATGCTCCGAGCGCTCGCTGTCCTTCTCTTTCACCAGCCCGACTAACATCACTTAACACTTCACCATTAATTATTTATTTACCTCCTCAATAATACACACTTCTCCTCTCAGGCTGGGTTTGCACATATTTTTCCCCCTAAGCTCAGATTTATGCATTGTGAAAGATGGAAACTGAGACTTGATAAATTCGGCCCATAAGCAAAGCCCTATTCACATGCTCACAGAGAGAGAGGAAGGTCACAGCTGGACACAGAACAAAATAAATAAGTTGTTTTTATAGTATATGAGATGTAATGGTGAGCTTAGGTGGCTTGATATTGACTTTTTTTGGTTATTTACAGCAGTATTTCCCCACTCTGTTCCTGGAGGCACACCAACAGTACATATTTTGGATGCCTTCCTTATATGAACCATTTATTTTAGGTTTCCGAGTTTCTTCTAATGTTCTGAGGATTTGGTTCAGGTGTGTTTGAACATAGATATATACACTAGACAACGCATACGGACCCTGAGCATGAATCAGTAACGCCGCCACATTTGTACAGTGCTCTCAGGACAAATGTCATCCACTAGTCAATACTAAAGCCTGTACAAGTGTGGTAACAAGCCAACAAAGAAAACAAAGCATAAAGGCAGAACATTTAATAGGTAAGATTTTGTTGTTGTTTTTTAAAGTTTTTGTATGTTAAGAACTTTTGTGCTAAACAAGTACCATTATTGACGATAATACAGTCGCTTACTGCACTGACCATAAGGCAAAGTAGCACCAACTCGCACTAAATTCAAGGCTTATGCTAGTTTTGCTGAATAAACATAATGAAAATTAGCAAACAATGTAAATGAAATATGACGACAAGATGCTGCGGTGCCAGAAACTTGTATTATTGTTGGCTAAGTGAAGTAACGGCTAGTTTTTGAAGTTACTTAACGTTATAAGGGTGCCTGACAACATAACAGTGCCTGCGCCTCAATGTGTATACTGTCCAACCTAAACTACTGAATATTACAAATATTATATACCATTTAGATCAGAAAGGTGGATATGCACACAATCGAATAACTCCCTCTGTTAAAATTAAAAGTAAAAGCAGGAGAGGGTGTGTGTTTCTGGACATGGATTATATCAAGAGCCATATCTATGGCTGCAAATGGCCAATCCTTCACTACACATTGGTCCCACATTCATTACTAAGGAGAGCTACCCTGTACTAAAATGGCAGCTCTATTGATGCATTCCTTCCAATAGACAACAACAGCGTAAGCGACATCTAATGTAAATATCTATGGCAGTGGTTCTCAAACTTTTTCACCAAATACCACCTCAGAAAAAAAATTGTCTCTTCAAGTACCACCATAATAACCAATATTGAAGTACAGTAGCGTAGTAGGCCTAATTAGGCAGCTACAGCTCTGCACAGTTTAAAAACGTGGCAGATTAATTCTTTTTATTACGAATATTTATTATTGTCAGCCACTTTAAACATTATAAATGGTTTGAACATTAACACTGTACTGTGCTTACAGATAAAATAAATAAAACGTCATCGTATAAATTAAAATGTGCTTTTAAAAGTTAATTAAAAACGGCACTGTTCTTAAAAAGTAAAAAGAAAACTGCTGTACTTGAATGTAAATTAGTACTATTCATCAAAACCTGGATACGTTCCTTGGACCTCGTAAATATATGCTATATGTCATCAAATTCATGTATAATCTTTTTGATACATTTTTAATTACAAACAATTTATATATACATGCAACATATATCTTTGAAATCTAAACATTAACTTGTTTTTTAAATGTATGAGTTGGATTTACATGTTTAAATTAGAATTTAGATCTGCTTACTGCACATTAGAGTAGGCTTCGTGTGTCAGAAAAGCAAGTGAATTAAACCATACCTGTCAACATAGGGATTTAAAAATACATCTATACTACTAGTGGTACGCAGGCTTCCTTCAAGTGGTACGTGGAGGAATCACTGAATAATTAAAGTAAAATAATGAACACACTTTTAAGCGTTTGATGGATACGATAACACCGATGTAATCAGTAAATTGATTTTAATAGACTAAACCTTTCATTTTATTTTCAATTTTCTAATGTTTGTTATGTATTCTATCATTTAAAGCTAGTTTCATTTTACACACTCAAAGAATTACCTTTGCTGTTTGTTTAAACTACTTATATACAACTACACAATTCTTGAGTTTATTTGAGACAACTTAGTTGTTTTATATTCCATCCACTTAAATTTGTAAAAAGAAACAAGTCAACTTAATTCCTTCATGTTGACCCAACACAAATCGATTGCGTGGAAGCATTTTTACAGTGCGAGTCACCTGGAGTTAAATAGGCAGGACAAGTTTATTTATAAAGCACATTTCATACACAATGGTAAATCAAAGTGCTTTACATAAATAAGAATAAAAGAAACAAGAAAATAAAAATGATTAGATTAAAACTGATTAAATTGTGTTAAAACCGGTTATAAAAGAATTAAAAAGAAAAGAAAGACATAAATAGTGGAGTATTTACTATTTTTGAAACCATTCAGCCGATCTCCGGGTCTGATGGGAGCATTTTTAGCTTAGCTTAGCTTAGTGTAAATCATTGAATCAGATTAGACCGTTAGCATCTTGCAAAGAGTTTTAATAATTTTCCCATCTAAAGTCTTTAGTTATATTGTGCTATTTTCTAAGTCAATATGGCTAGGAACTATCATCTCATTCTGGCATAAACCTAAAAGTTGAGCTGCTCTTATAGCTTTTGCAAGTGTTTATGGTTTAAAATTACAACTATATGTTTGCCTTATAAAACAGTAGGTCGTGCTTGAACAACTTCCGGTGCCTAGTCAACCAGGTGTACTAAAATGTAATATATCCACACAATATGCTCATATGGATTCTTAAGGGTACCAATAATTGGGGATCACATATATTTATTTGTTTTTGTGATTTTTTTTTTTTTTTTTCAATGAGAGTGAGACGTTTGTGTGAGAAGATTTTTTTTTAAATATGCACTTTTATTTGATGTTTAAAACCAAAACACTAAGAAAGGGTGGGACAGAGTAGCTCCTCCCCTTTTTAAAAAAACAGCCAATAGCATTTTGTTTTTATCACAGCTCTGCCAGTGCTTCAAATAAAAAGCAAATGAGAAGCGTCTTATAGGCGCCGGGGCATGTCACACACTAGAGAGCATTTGATTGGTTATGATTTGTTGAGAATCTGAAGTATTAGATGACGTGAATAAAACCGTTGATCCATTTAGCAGGAAGTGACACTACGACTACACACTTTGCAGGTTTATATCAGCTTTGTCTTTTAAATGCAAATTTTCTCACTATTTTGGAGCACACTACAGGGTTTATACGGTCATGGAAAACCTGGAAAAAGTCATGGAATTTTGACATTGGATTTTCGAGGCCTGGAAAAGTTTTGGAAAAACAGAAAAACCAACAACGTTTTGGAAAAGTCATGGAAATTAGTTTAACAAATATCTGTACACTTGAATTAGGGCTGCACGATGTTGGAAACATCTGACAATCTGGTGTTTTTTGTTTTCTGTGATGTATATATTGCCATGTAAATAACCAGATGATTAACAGGTTCATTTGGATTGATTGGGGGGATTTTGTAGGGAAGTGAATCTTAAATAATATATAACAAATAAATTACAAGCATAGATAAATAAAATATAGTAAAAATAAAAGTGAATTAGTTTTCAGGTATTCACTATTCAGGCACAGATATTGAATAATCAACACTTTATAGTCTTCATTGGATATTATTTAATCTTTATTAAAGTTACAAAAAATGTCTTATGGCCAGATGTTTTAAAATGTGAAATATTGAAATGTTCACACAGTCACAGGCCTTAAAAGGACAGTTCACTCAAAGATTAAAATGTACTCCCTATTTACTCACACTTCACTTGTTTTAATACTATTAAGAGTTATTCAATTCTATTCTTTTTGTGTTCATTAAAAAAAAAAAAAAGAAAACTCATAAATGTTTGAAACCAGGGAAGGCTGTAATGAAAAGTCATTTTAATCTCTTTAAAAATGCATGCAGATGACAAACTTTTACTCCATTATGATTAAACTTTATATTAAACTATAATCCCAACATTGCATATCCTGCGATGTGACTATTGTGATGCACACATTGCGATATCGATGCTGAAACATTAGCCCTAACTTAAATATAGGTTAGTTGTCTTTACTTCTTTTCTGTCCTTGGCCAAAAACTTGTTGTCACATTAATAATGCTGTGTAAGCATTATCAAAATCAATTTTACAGAGATATAAAAACAAATTTAAACAAAATAGATTGTTGCGTGTTCTATGATACGCTGTAATAAATTTGAACATCATTGTTTTTCTTATTATTTACCATGTATATGTAGACATTACATGAAACATTACGTCATGAAAATGTACTTGAAAGTCTTGGAAAAGTCATGGAGTTTTAGTTGTAAAAATGTGTATGAACCCTGACACTAGCTAATAGATGTCCTTAACTAACAATCATGATACTAACATCTACAAAACTTTATTTTAATTTCATGGGACCTTTAATATTATGAGCAAATATCAAAAGGTTAAATGAGAAAGACATTTTTGTTCCACGGCCTTTTTTGTTCATATTTAGCAAGGTATTAGTGTAGGGCACTGCAGTTTGCTGAATAATCGCTTAACTTGACTTTGTTGTTGGTGTTTGCAGGTCGGAGGTAAAGGCCAGGCAGGATGTTAAACCTGATATTTGCCAAGCTGCTTACACGGACTACAGACAGCCACCGGTGGACTACAGACATCCTCCTGTGGCAGATTACAGACAGCCGCCGACCATGGAGTACAGACATCCGCCTGCGCTCATCGACTACAGACAACACTCCATCGCTGACTACAGGCCACAGGTCACACACAACAACATTACATATTTACAGCTGCTGTAGACACATCTGTGTTGGACAAAAACCTAAATAAATGTGTCTTTTAGGCAAGTTTCTGACATTATGATAACCTTGGATAAAAATATCACGGTTTCACGGTATTGTGATTACTGCTCTAATATATATTCTTTTTAAGTGTCTGGGTAAAAAAACAAAACTATTTTCCCTCATTGAACACAATATGTTTTATTTTAGAAAACAATTTCAATATTTTGGAACAGTAAACATGTCCGGCTAAATTATTAAAATATCATTGACTTCTGCTGTCTTTATTAGTTTTATAAACACTGATTTCTTTACAACGCATAAAAAAAACACATTAAAAACCTTTATACCATATACCTTAGGAACGGTATAACAGAAAATTTTAGCAGTTTTAAAACCTTGATTTTTCCAAACCAAGGTAAACCTTGAAACCAGTTATCTTCCCATGCCCTTAATAAAAAAAATGCACATAAAATAAATAAATAAATATGGTTTCAGCATTGATATCATAATGTGTGTGTCCGCAATAGTCTCATTCACAATTTGCAATTAGCACAACAATTGAGAATGCATAAGTTTTGTGGAGTCATTGCGAAGTATAACTATAACAGAGTGAAACTATCATTTGCATGTGTTTTAAAGCCATTTCAAGAGTGTTTAAAGCAGTTGTGCACGCGGGCCATTTACGGCCCTCCCTCTTTCTCCCTCTGGCCCGCAACTGACGTCAAAAATATATATGAGATTCGGCCCTCCAAAACATATATTTTTGAATCGTTGTGCAGTCGCATAAAGGCACTTATGGTTTTGACCCCCCACCTACTGGACATTTAAAGTATTGTACCATATAGCCGGCTTACTTTTGGTTTTTCTTAGTGTGCTGTCGAAAGTAACGCCATGCTGATTTTTTCTTGGGCTGATTTAAGTGCTCTATATTTTCACTAAATCTGTATTTTTGTAAATATTCAAGGGTCATTTGTTTATAATCAGTTTTATATCGCCTGTATTTTGTTGTACAAACCCCTCTTCGTGGCTTACATGTTATGCTGGTGGTGTAAATACAGGGAGAGCAGAATTATTAGGCAAGTTGTATTTTTGAGGATTATTTTATTATTGAACAACAACCATGTTCTCAATGAACCCAAAAAAAACTCATTAATATCAAAGCTGAATATTTTTGGAAGTAGTTTTTAGTTTGTTTTTAGTTTGAGCTATTTTAGGATGATATCTGTGTGTGCAGGTGACTATTACTGTGCATAATTATTAGGCAACTTAACAAAAATCAAATATATACCCATTTCAATTATTTATTTTCACCAGTGAAACCAATTTAACATCTCAACATTCACAAATATACATTTCTGACATTCAAAAACAAAACAAAAACAAATCAGTGACCAATATAGCCACCTTTCTTTGTAAGGACACTCAAAAGCCTGCCATCCATAGATTCTGTCAGTGTTTTGATCTGTTCACCATCAACATTGCGTGCAGCAGCAACCACAGCCTCCCAGACACTGTTCTGGCGTCTGAGTCAGACTAGAGTTCTCTGCCCTTTACCGATCCAGCCACGGGCCCATCCATCTGGCCCATCAAGACTCACTCTCATTTCATCCGTCCATAAAACCTTAGAAAAATCAGTCTTGAGATATTTCTTGGCCCAGTCTTAACGTTTCAGCTTGTGTGTCTTGTTCAGTGGTGGTCATTTTTCAGCTTTTCTTCGCTTGGCCATGTCTTTGAGTATTGCACACCTTGTGCTTTTAGGCACTCCAGTGATGTTGCAGCTCTGAAATATGGCAAAACTGGTGGCAAGTGGCATCTTGGCAGCTGCACGCTTGACTTTTCTCAGTTCATGGGCAGTTATTTTGCGCCTTGGTTTTTCCACACCCTTTATGCAACCCTGTTGACTATTTTGAATGAAACACTTGATTGTTCGATGATCACGCTTCAGAAGCTTGGCAATTTTAAGAGTGCTGCATCCCTCTGCAAGATATCTCACTATTTTTGACTTTTCGGAGCCTGTCAAGTCCTTCTTTTGACCCATTTTGCCAAAGGAAAGGAAGTTGCCTAATAATTATGCACACCTGATATAGGGTGTTGATGTCATTAGACCACACCCCTTCTCATTACAGAGATGCACATCACCTAATATGCTTAATTGGTAGTAGGCTTTCAAGCCTATACAGCTTGGAGTAAGACAACATGCATAAAGTGAAAATAATTCTGCACTCCCTGTATTTCTGAGGGAATTATACCAGTCGCACTGAGCCATTTCAAATGATATCAGACATGATAAATAAAGTCACTTGGATTGATATAGAACATTCATACTTTGAAATGACCATTCTCTGTGAGTTGGGTGAAAAAGTGAGTGAGTGAACAGGGGGCTTTCGGGAGATGTTTCAAATGTAAATGAAGGAAAGTAGAGGAGCTTTCCCACATTCCCACCTTGTGGGTTGTGGAGCCGATTGTCTCTGTGTTTTCAGCTCATGTTTGAATTGTCAAAGACATCAAAATATTTGTGGTATCTCAAATCTTACAACCGCAAGGCTTGACTTTCTAAATTGCTGAGTAAAAGCACACTGTTTTTGTTATAATCGCAGTGAAACAAATAAAATAACTATTTAACTTTTAAACGTTATCTTACTCTTATTTGTACGACTTAAAATGATGGAGTATGCTGCTACTTGTGGTTTTCACGGTCATAAAAAAGGCAAACGTGTTTAGTTCAGTGCTGAATTGTAATCTAATTTGATTAACAGACCGTCACTCACCCGTACTATAGATCACTGTGGTGAATGATGTGTCCAGTAATGCCCTGGGATCTGTTTTCTGTATTGTTGACGCACTTATGCGTGCTCTCCCTCATGGGTCCGTGTATAAGAAACACAGAAGAGCCATGTGCGATCTGCTGTGTTTATGACACAAATAAATATCATGGACGTCATGTGTTAATTGCTGAGATCTACATCACTTTCTGTGATCAGGTACACTTCATCTTCAAATACATTTTGAATGCTAAACACGTCCCAATGTATAGTAGTAATAGTCTTCACTGTAAATGCCCTGAGAGCTTCGCTGCTGTTTGGAGTGGATTGTGAACAACTTAGATATACATTTCACCAGTGATGGAGGTTATTACTACACTTTATGATTTAGCAGATTAACAGAATGTTTTTTTCTTTAAATATTTGGGTGAGTTTTCTGAAACACTGTATGTCCTAAAGTTCACGACCACGGCAAGCACCAGTGAAGCCGTGAATAAATGTACTGAAAAGGAAGTTGAGAGAGACACGTTGCGGATTTGAAAACAGTTGAAGGTATCTTCAGAAACATTGTAACCAGTGTTTCTTTGTTCTTTAGCAGAATATAGATTTCATTAAAGCCTGGTTTATATTCGACGCTTCCGCTAGTTCGCTAGAGTGCGTGCGGCGAATGTGACGTCATTTCGGTGTTAGCGGAAGTTCGCTTTGAGTGCGTGCAACGTGATTTTGGCCGCCACGTTTGATTTGAGTTGAATATGAACTACTTTGAAGAGATTTTGTCTGAAACAGTACGACTGTATACATTTCTTTATGATCCGTGATCATACAGATAACCAGATGAATAATAATTCTTGGCTAGAAATAGCAACAGCCGTGGGAAAGGAGGAAAGTTTATGTTAAAAGGTTTGGAAAAACCCGAGGGATTGTTAAAGACAAAAGAGGCCATGGCAAAGTGGAGACCCATGTACACAATTAAAGAAATATATTTGTCCACCAGTCATAGGTTTTACACTGATGTATATATTAAAATTTTGAATTTAAAACAATTTAATAGCTGCAAAACTACAATGAACAAATTATAGCTTTGACAACTGGAAAGGAATATTTGAACCTTTCGGTTTACACTGATGGCCTGTTTTTATAGGCTTTATTGGTGATAATGGTCAGTACTGTTGGACCATTATTACCCTTTTAGCATAAGTATAGGACAGAAACTAGCCAGACCGTAATGTGTGAATTGTGGAGCGGGCTATCTAAAAAAATCTAAAAATCTAAATCTATTTTTTAGTAAGTGTGCTTTTTTTTTTGCTTTTATTCTTGCCATAATAAAGAATATATTTGTAGAGCAACCCATGTTCAGTTTTCATTAATATTTTAATACACTTTAATAGGTAAAACGAGATATCCGAGATATGAACAAAAGCAAGTGATGCATCAAATTTGATTTAAAAAAATCTTGAATTGTTATAAAGATCCTTATAATCATTAAAATTATTTATAAAAACAATACAAATAATTATTAAAAAAATTGTGAATGATATTAATGACATAACATAGTTCCGGAAACTTCCTTCTTCTGTGTTTATCTGTCTGAATTTACAGTCAGTTACTTTTGACCGCCCCCTGTCGTTTTAAAGAATATCACAACGGCGAACGCGGCAAGTATAAAAAGCCTTGTCTGTGTCGCGAAGTGCGCGCGCAGTCAGCGGAGGTGCGCAATGCGGCGCCAGGCAAAAGTATAACTCCAGCTTTAGACCGTACACACATTATGTACAGTTGCCTTGAACCGGGCCAAAGCACGCTTGTCTCCCCTCCCGTCTTCCCCGACGGCCCACACTCACATTTCATTGGGGCCTGGGCGCGCTTACGTCATCGATGACGCGCTGTTCAGTAAGCGCTCTCAGTCAGCACAGTGGAGATTTCTTTTGTTATATCGTTTAAGCTGTTTGAAATGCGGTGACACGCAGTCTAATATTTCGCCAAACAGATCAGCCACTTTTGACGCTCATAGACAATCATAAAGTCCTCGTGCTGCAGGAATTAGGAGGTGCAGCTGACGTGCAGTGAGGGGTTTGTGTCTTTAATAATCTACAACAGTTTGCGTTCATTGAACAGTACGAATGATTTATTAATCCATATGAAACAGTCCCTTAAAAGTCACGTCTCGCTTTCAGTTTCGGACTTGGGCACGCTTGCACTCACACTGTAAGCGTACCGCGCCTGAGCCCAAGTGAACCGCGCTCTGGCCCACCTCTTCCAACCGGGCCAGGGCCGCCCATGTGAACTGTGCCTGAGGCCGATTCAGAGCGCTCACACTTCTCAAACAATCCGAGAAAAGGGCCTGGGCAGGGTTCGGATAGCATAGTGTGAGTAGGCCCTTAGTCTCATTTAAATGCACTGTGGTTGTGAGCGTGACCATATCTGACACAAATATGGCGCCATTTTTGGTCCCCGTGAATATGCCTTTAAACATAAAATATTTAGAACTGATTTTTGTTCATTTAAATTTGAGAAAATCTAATTAAATGTAAATTGGATAAAAGCTAAAGAAAAGTCAACTGTGGGGGTTGTATTGGGAAGCCGAGGTGCCTGACATTTATTTTCAATTTTTACATTTCCAGGACTATGATTATTTCACTGTGGAGCTGGAGAAAAGTGTGAAGGGATTTGGCTTCAGTATCCGCGGAGGAAGGGAATATAAGATGGACCTGTTTGTGTTGAGACTGGCTGAGGATGGACCTGCAGTCCGCAACGGCAGAATGAGGGTGAGAAAAACCCCTTCAGACGCATCAAACTGTTAGCTGCAGAAAGCTTTCCATAGAGTCTCACACAAAAACAATGTTAAGGTTTAGTTTGAATGTATGTGTTTTAGTCTAGTTTCTGATGAGACGTGATTAGGGTCAGCATGGTTTTCTCAAAAGAAATGTGTGGTTTTATTTAACAATGATGCATTCAGTTTAACAAAATGACTGTATAAAATTATGATAATAACAAATTCATCTTGTAAATGACCCTATTATAGCTGTCCAAATACAAAAGTTCAACTCATAACATTTAATAATTATTGATTTAGGCACTTCAGAGATTTATACAATATTACACTGGTTTTGTTAATGTTTAACAAAATACGTAGGACTGCTTTAATGAATGATATGATTGACAGCTGTGATAATGGAGGCAAAGTTGTTCAAAATAAAGAGATCTAACATATAAAAGTAATAATTAATTGTTGTTGTTTTTTTATGTGTTATACAAGGCACACAATTTTGTTTCATTCAGACTTTAACTTTAGTGGATGGCTGCCATGTTTTTCAAGATTCACAAATACCTTTAAAAATACAGATGGCAGCTTACAGCAATTTCCATGTTTTTTTTTCTATTTATTTTAGTGCCACCAAGTGGCAAAACCCAGCAATTTTCTAATGTTGTCTTATATCAGGGTGTCCGCGAGGTCTTAAAAAGTATTAAATGTTGATAAATCAATGTAGAGAAATGTAAGGCCCTTAAAAAGTATTAAGTCTTACATGCTATTTTGTAAGGTATTCAATTTTATTATTCTTGTTTATGCAAAGTATGGTTGTATGCTTAAGTTTGCCTGAATTAAATCTGCGAATATCAGGATGCTGTGTAGCTTATGAAATCAATAAAATCCTGCTAGATTTGACATCATGCTGCTTTGTTTACTGCAGTAACCAAGGCAACGCCATTATTTCTGCAGATCTATAGCCGCCGACCTGCTGAATTAGCTAGATTTAATAGATTTTTATTCTGTATATGAAAAATGTTTTAGTTTTGAATTAGTCTCTTACATTAATATTTAGTTAATATAAGTTAAAATTTCGCCAGTGTTTCAGTCTTAAAAAAAGGTCTTAAAGGGTATTGAATTTCACTCTCTGATTCCTATATATACTCTGTATATTGATCTCATTCACGTGTGCCAATTTCGGTAGAAATATCACATTGTTCAAGAGCTTTAGCCATTTAGTAAAATATTGCTATTTTTGTTGGTGTCCTATTGTGAGGTTAAATTGAAGTCTCAATCAATGAAATCTCAATCAAAATTTTTTGATCATTTCAATCAAAACACAGGCATATGTTTTGTTTATCTTGAGCTTGTAGCGCCACCATTTGGCAGATCAGAGAAACACTTGGTAATGTTGTAGATCAGGGGTCACCAACATGGTGCCTATGTGCATCAGATAGTCCGCGAGGATCACATGAGTTGCCCACGGGCCTGTTCTAAAAATAGCTCACCATAGCATCACTTAGCTATGCTAAGCTGCATCTAATATTTTTTGTAGCTATTCTTTTTAAATCACACTTGCATTGTTGTAAATTTGAAAATAACAATTAGTTATAATTTTTCATATTAGGTCAGAGCTAGCTGGTCTCCACAGCAATGGTTGCGGGTGCAGTAAAGGGGAGATGATTTGAAAACATGGCAGAAAACAGAAAAAAAACTATGTTTTCACAGTTTCACAGAAGAGTTCTATTTAACTTCATTTATGGGGCAAAGGGAAAGCGGAACAATGTTGAGAGACATTTCAGAACGTGTCACGCAAGCTAACGTTATCATTCTAATTACCCACCGACCAGCGCACTACAAGTGGAAAAAGTCCACGAATTAAAGGAAGGTCTTTTTTGACGAGACCAGTGAAAACCCCTTTAAAAAGCAACCAAAGCCTCATTTAGAGCTACACATTTTTTTGATTAGAAAAAAAGGCATTTTCAGACAGGAAAGCAAAACTGTGCTTAAAGACTAGAACATATATAATCTCCACTCTCTCCGATGTCCAACTAAGGGCAACTACAATGGTTAGAAGAGTGTCGGCTATGTTAAAATGCTGGTGATAATTCTAGTAAATTCTGAAAGTTGATTTATGTTACACAATTGATTGACAAACATGGCACATCGTAGTGCATGATTTGTTAAAAATTGTTAGTGGCAAGTGAAAATATTGTATAAGTAATAAGTATAAAATGTAAATACTTGCAGAGCTCTATAGAAATAAAGGGCTACTAAAGGGCTAGTTGATGTTGATGTTATGTTTGAAAATCCTGACGAAAACTTTTCTGAGCCAGGGTTTCACAATTTCACTATGTTTACCATTTTTATATCAAATACATATGACTATATAACTTCTTTCAAAAATGGAAAGAGTCTCCAAACTTTTGAAGTGTTGTGTGTCTCTGGAATGCTTTATTCTGATTGGTCAGTTGACATGCTATTAACACCTTTAAGGCAATGCAAGAAAATGATGCGAAATCAATTTCCTCTACCTGCAGGTTGGAGATCAGATTATTGAAATTAACGGTGAGAGTACGAGAGACATGAGTCACGCTCGTGCCATCGAGCTCATCAAGGCTGGCGGTCGTCGGGTACGTCTGCTGTTGAAAAGGGGCACAGGACAGGTGCCAGAATATGGTGAGTACCACGATACATGCAGCTGAAGGTTGAACCGGTTAATAGAAATATCAGGTTTTATAGACATTAGAAGCTTTTTAGAACAAAGAATTGATTATGTTTTACAACTAAAACCTGCTGATTTTGGATGAAATAATGGAGTGAATGATCATAAATGTGTTTATAGGACAATTACTCAAGCGGTGCACTGTGTTCTTGACAGATTGCTTTAGCTGTTAAAAGCTTAAAAGCCTTTAATGACTCACTATCTCAATTAAACCTTTCAGTGGACTTTCATTTAAGGCCCCAATATACTTGAGCAGAAATCAAAGAATAAACTCGCATGAAGTCATTTCATACAAAGTCTGCTCAAAACTAAATCTGATAAGTGCCTTTCAGCAACTATTGGTTGATGACAAAGTGTGGGTGTGGCTCTGAGGCTCCACCTTCTTTGAGGTGGACATTTATTTTTTAGTTCATTTGTTCAGTTTAATCCACCGAGGTCTTGTTTTAGCATCTAGCATGTCTGACAGTAATGTAACATTATATAGGAAAGATATATAAGAAGTGCAAAAGCACATTATTTTAAAGAAAAGGCACAGCATCATGTTATTATAATCGTTGGAAGCCAAAAGCCAATAATTCAATGGTTATTAAATCATCTTTGAGAGAATGGCCCCCCCTGGTGGTTCGGATACCCTATTCAATTTATAGGGAAGTGCTGTCTTCAATTTTGACTTCTGCCAGATTATTACCCTACTAGTACTGGTAGGTTTGGGGTTAGGTGTGGAGCGGGGGTTAGTATAAGGGATAAGGTTTAGGATTAAAGGCCCTGATATACTTCAAACTGAAATCACGTCAATTAGAACAGAATCCAGCTAAATGAATCTTGTATTGAGTTTGTTTTGGCAGATTGAAACAACTCAACATAGAGAATTTTTGGAGGGAGTTTGTTTTGAGCAACTATTGGTCTACATTAGTTATGCAATCGCTGCCCATGTTCAGGAACTCCGCCTTCTTTGAGAAACTAATGTAATGTAATGTGTATTTATATAGCGCATTTATTGTGTATGGCCATACACCCAAAGCGCTTCACAATCATGAGGGGGGTCTCTCCACAGCACCACCAGTGTGCAGCATCCACTTGGATGATGTAACGGCAGCCACAGGACAATGGCACCAGTGTGCTCACCACATACCAGCTATAGGTGGAGTGAAGAGACAGTGATGGAGCCAATTTGGTGGATAAGGAATGATTGGGAGGCCATGATCGTAAGGGCCGAGAGGGAATTAAGCCAGGACACCGGGGTTACACCCCGACTCTTTACGAGAAGTGCCATGGGATTTTTAATTACCACAGAGAGTCAGGACCTCGGTTTTTTTTAACGTCTTATCCGAAAGACGGCACCCACTGACAGTGTAGCGTCCCCTTCACTTTCACTGGGGCATTTGGACTCACACAGACTGCTGGTTGAGCGCCCCCTGCTGGCCTCTCTAACACCACTTCCAACAGCAACCTAGTTTTCCCATGTGGTCTCCCATCCAGGTACTGACCAGGCTCAGCCCTGTTTAGCTTGAGAGAGTAATTGGTTCTTGGCTGCAGGATGATATGGCTGTGTTAAAGCCAGTCTCTATAGTGGTCATCAATGCAGCCCAAGACCGGTTACTAACTGTCTCTAAGCAGGGTTGAGCCTGGTTCACCCCTGGGTACGCTATATAAATACACATTGCATGACATTCTGAAGTATGCAATTCCTGAATATAAAGAGCAGACTTGCCATCAGTCTTTTTGTTTTTATTAAGTGGACGCATAAATCATCTATGCCCCTTGTTCTTTTTCTGTGCCAGTGAATTGATCACTGCCAGATGTTTACGAAACACCGTTATCAAATCACAGCGTTATTGTGTTTGCCATGTGTACACACGAGCAGCATGATAATTGTTTACAACTAGAGATGTTCTATACCTTTTTTCCCGTTTCCAATACCGATTCCGATACCTGAGCTCAGGGTATCGGTATCGATACAGAGTACTGAACCAATACCTGAATATGTACAATTGAGTAGCCCATCTGTTTATTTTGCCCAACTTCTGTTTAAAAGAGAGATTTTATCAACACATTTCTAAACATAACAGTTTTAATAACTCATTTCTAATAACTGATTTATTTTATCTTTGCTACGATGACAGTACATATTATTTCACTAGATATTTTTCAAGACACTTCTACACAGCTTAAAGTGACATTTAAAGACTTAATTAGGTTAACTAGGCAGGTTAGGGTGATTAGGCAAGTTATTGTATAACGACGGTTTGTACTGTAGACAGTCGAAAAAAATTAGCTTAAAGGGGCTAATAATTGTCCTTAAAATGGTGTTTAAAAAAATTTAAAACTGTTTTTATTCTATCCGAAATTAAAAAAAAATGATATTTTTTCTAGAAGAAAAAATATTATTAGACATACTGTGAAAATTTCCTTACTGTTAAACATTATTTGGGAAATATTGAAAAAAAAAATACAAATTCTGACTTCAACTGTATATGTAGAATACATACATAATTGTACTTTACTGAAACGGGTTCAGCCACTATTCAAACATTAAAAACTGAGAAAAAAAAGTCTTTGTTTTACAGTATAACTGTATAAAAATCATTGCAAAAAATAAATATAAAAACAAATTATATAAATAATATATAAAAAATTACTTCTTTAAAGCTTAAAATTTAGAAACTTAAAAAAAAAAATAGTGTGTGATCCTCATCTTCTTTGCTGTCATAGATCTATACACTAGATATCACACACGGACCCTGAGCATGCGTCAATGTTATTACTGAAAATGTGTATATTCCATACAAAGTGTGAAGCTGCGGCATTATAAAAAGTTGAGATCACTTCATATTTGCACTTGCAAATGGCGTATCTCCATTTGAAATAACAAACTTGAGTGCACATAGATGCTATATGTGCACGGCCCCCTAACCAGTCATTTAACGACTTCAATGAGAAAGATAATATTTAGTCAGGGAGTCAAAATTGGGCACAGAACCAGCACTGCTCTAGATCTGACTTCATTCTTTGTCAAGTGTTACACATATGCTTTTAAGATATATATATTTTTATTAGCAGCGAATTTTCCACCACCTACATGAAAATAAAGGATAGGGCTCAGTCTTTTACCCTTAATCGACGAACTATAACTAAATTTGCCGTTAGTATATTGGGGCCTTTAGTGACGAAACGTCTATTAACTCCTCTCTTCTATCAGCTGTTCTGTTTTTCTAACTCTTCTGTATGATCTAATAGTACAGTCTTTTACTTCCTGTCCTGTAGGGATGGTTCCTACCAACCTTTCCATGTGCATGAAAAGTGACACTCTAGCCTCACCCTATTTCTTCATAATGGGACACTCTAAAGACACGGTTCGTGGCATCCTGCACGTCTTTCTGCTTACAGTTCTTTTATATCTCTGCTATTGTCCGGGTTGCATTGCATGAGTCGCGTGTTTGAGCATCTTTTAACTAGACTGTGATTGGTTACAATGTGTACTTCTGTGTGTTTTTGTCATTGTGTGCATGTGTTTGCTTGAAATTGTTGGGGAAGCTACACCGGAATAGGTTTTCTAAGGTAGTTCAATTATAATCACACTAAGTGTTACCAACAAAAAGTTACTGTCCACATAGAAGGAAAAAAATTCAGATGCATATATAGAAAAAAATGATAGGCTTCATAATAACTTCAGAGTTATTATCAGTTCTCTGTATCAGTACACTACCTGAAAAAAGTCTCGTCATCGATCCCATACGAATAATAACTGGACTTTTAGTTGATCATTTAGAAATGTGGCAGAAGGTAGAACTGCATCCCAAACATCACAAATACTGGAGAACACCCATTGGAACCCGCATGGACTCAAGATTCTCAGAGGAATCAGTCAAGTTTGGTGAAGGAAAAATCATGGTTTGGGGTTACATTCAGCATGGAGGCGTGCGAGAGATATGCAGAGTTTATGGCAACATCAACAGCCTGAGGTATCAAGACATTTGTGCTGTCCATTACATTACAAACCACAGGAGGGGGCAAATTCTTCAGCAGGATAGCGCTCCTTCTCATACGTCAGCCTCCACATCAAAGTTCTTGAAAGCAAAGAAAGTCAAGTTGCTCCAGGATTGGCCAGCCCAGTCACTAGATATGAACATTATTGAGCATGTCTGAGGTAAGATGGAGGAGGCATTGAAGATGATTGCAAAGGATCTTGATGAACTTTTGGAGTCCTGCAAGAACGCTGTTTTTGCCATTGCTGATGACTTTATTAATAAGTTATTTAAGTCATTGCAGAGTGCAATGCAGTCCTCCAAGCTCATGGGAGTCATACACAATATTAATTCTTTTTCAACTGCACCATGACTTTATATTCTATACTGTACATTATTTCTGTTAAGTGACCTGTACAGACCTTACTGTCCTTATTAAATAATAAAAAATCAAGGCATGATCATATTTTATTACAATTTTATTTTACTAATAAAATAATGTAATCTTGAGGCATTTGTCTTTCATATAAGCCACTTCTGATACCAAATGATCAACTAGAAGTCAAGTTATTATTTCGTCACCTTGGAATTATAAGGTTCTAGCTGTGTTCTGAAGGATTTTGAGATATTGAGCTTCAAAGTTTTTGCATTCTATATAGCCAACAGTATGTGTGTAACATTTGTTTTTAAATAAAAAGTCCTAACATGTAAACAACTTATAAAAAACATCCCATAATGTAAATAAGTTGTCATTTAATAAGATTGTCAATAACTTTTTTGACAAAAATGTCAGATAGAACCTTATAATTCTAATGTGATGATTTGTTGTTCCAAAAAACTTGGATAGGCAACAAGACTTTTATCAGGTAGTGTATGTGTCTTGGGTAAAATGCTTATTCGTGTTGAATTTTTTTAAACCACTTTTTATTTTTTTTTAAATTAAGAATATCATTTTGAGCATTTATTTTACAAAAATATTTATAAAATTATTAGCATTTAAAGATAAATACTAATTATTCCACCAAATATTGATTTCCGAATATAACTCTTCTAAACTACTCATGGCATTTCTCCTTAATTTAAAATAAAAATGTTTTACTCAAAATGCATGCTATTAATGGCATATCACAGAGAACTGATCATAACTAGCAAAGGTGTTGTTCGTTTCTACAGAGCTGTATATAACTTTATGATAGGATTTTCAGCCAGATATATTTATCTACCAAAACTTAACTGGCGCCTCGCTTTACCCTGCTTTAAAATGTTTATTTTATCATTACATTAAAATCCCATATTAATGTAAATGCTTTTAAAAACTCCTGAAAAACACTGCATGAACTGTGTTACGTCCATTCGCAGTTACCTTGCTGTGTAGTCTAACAGGTGATTCACAGGGTTTTTGTTATGTTTCCTAGTAGACATTGCCGCCTCCCGGAGTGCTCTCTCTCCAGCCGCCCCTGCCTTGCCGGAAGTAGTTTTGCCTCATTAGAGTGACTCTCACCCCTCGCCGTCACCCGACATCTCATCCAGCCTCAAATCCTGGACCTTCAGTGGCATTTCTGTGACAGTCTGGACCAATCACGGCGCCCCTCATGGTTGGTTTTGTAAGGCTTCTCCCACAGATCGAAGGGTGGCAGGTCCACCTTATAAGAGCTGTGCTTTGAAAAACGAAGGAGACGGATCATAAAAAGTCTAAAATATTGAGAACAGATGGAGACATATCAACCTCAAATGGATTATCGCATCCAACTTGCTTTTCATACTGTCCCCAAGTTAGTTTTTCATGTTTCCGGACGATCGAGATGAATGGCAGCCAAAGAAGCGTGGCTCGGCCTCTCGCTGTTTAATTCTAGATCCAAAGCGGACACTTCTCACCGGGGAATGAGCCGAACTTTCAACGCCTCGCTCTTCCTTCCGGCCACTTGTTATTTGTTTATCATGTAGAGGTGGTTTATTTTTTTTGGTATAATTTCAAGAGGTTCACACCAAGACCCTTGCGATACCAGGGGTCAAATATCGCAAATATATGTGTAGCATGAAAATGAGATTTCCGAGGAAACACACAAACTTTTAGTTGAGAACTTTTCAGTATTGAGTTTCTTTATATGTACGATGGGGAAACAAACATCAGACGGGCAGTAAAAATAAAAAAGGAGGCTGCCATGATGGAGATACAATGTCACGCCAAACCATTCAAGGTTTATTTATGGGAGCTAAATGCATATCAGTCGCTAAATCTGCCGCATGGATGTATCCCTTTAGATCCTGAGACAATAGTACGGTTTAGTCTTGATGAATTCTTCACCCAGCCAAACGTTTGGTTTCATCGCAGACTGAAGTGAAGAAGAACGGCGGATGTTTTCAAAGCCTCAGTGCGTAATTTTCAGCCTCATCGGCCCTGTACTGTTTGCCACCACTGTGGATTTGGGGTGCCATTTTACACCTCACGAGCTTCATCCCCATGTCTCTGATGGCTCCATAGTTCATGGAAGCTAATTAGCAGAGCTAATTAAAGGAGAAAATGTTTGCAGGGCAGTTTGGTCTGAGACCAGGAGACATGCAGTCTTTCACCCTGTCTTAACCAAGTGTGACGTGACTAATAATTAGCCTGTTAGCTCAAAATGCGAAAACGTATTTGATGTGTTTTGTAACTGTCGGCAGGGTCACACTCACATTAGTGTGGGTCGTTAAAACATAAAATCAACATAATATTACTCTATTTTCTTTCTTACACACATACCTGGTCTGCATTTGCTTGATATTTTGGTAGTTGGAGTTCAGTCTTACGAAAATGTACGATTTCAAAAAGTAAGCACCCAACCCTGCTCCTAAACCCAACCGTAATTAAAAGATAAGCAAATCGTACTAAATTGTATGAATGAGATTGTATGAATTCATACAAATTAACCACGAATTGCCTTGAGATTATGTTGCATTATCAGCTGAAATTGTTATTGGATGACCTACAAATTTCTGGAAAAATGTAGGAAATTTCTTGCTGCTTGTTAAAGTTCTGTGATTATTTATTTGTTTTTCTTAGAATGTGTTATTTTTATGTGGATTTTGGACAAATAAAATATAACTATGGCAGGGCTACACACACACACATGTATATAAATATATGAATATGAGTTTTAAACGAGTAAGATATAATTATGACTGGGGCTATTTTAAATCTCAAAATCTGCTAACTTTCCTTATGTCTGTTACAAAAGCAGCTAGTTAGAGCAAAAGATAAAATAAAAAATTAAGATAAAATAAAATATTTTTGATTGCGTTATATTTTGGTACCACATTAGCCGATATTGATATTGAATGATCTACAAGTTTCCATAGAAATTGGCAAAAACAAATGCTGCTGCTTACAATTGTTGCTACTTGTGACGAAAAAAAACAGACACTATTTACTTTAACACATATTCCTGGTTGGGATCCCAGCAAACAATTTTGTGTTACATATTTTTACACATAGTTATACAATATTACGCATATCCCAGCAAGCATTTTTTGGTTTTAAAAGATGTCTAATAGACATCTAAATGTAGACAGCTTGGTTAAAACAAGGCTAAACTTGGGCTGTCTGTGAAAATCATAATAGTCATCTAAGAATAGCCTAAAACTAGTCTAGTCGTCAAATAGAAAAGACCAACTTTATATGTGTAGTCATTCATTTCTGTCTATTTGAGGACTAGTCTAGTTTTGGCCTATTCTTAGACATTCTTTTACTGACAGCCCAAATTTAGCCTTGTTTTAGCCAAAACGACTATGTTTAGACCTCTAAAAGACATCTATTAGACATCTTTTAAAACAAAAAATGCTTGCTGGGATATGTGTAATATTGTTGGCACCATACCAATAATCGGCTGACCCAGAAATTTATTATAGAACATGATAGGATTACCTGCTGCTATAGTTACACATCTGGACAAAAAGTGAACATGAAATAAAAAAGGCTCTATTTAATACACATTTCTGATCAGGATATGCATGACATTTTGATAACATACCGATTATTGGCTGAATTTACTTTATTGGATATTTAATTGCGCATGCATATTTCCCATAGTTTTACATTCAAATTACCTGTGCTAATGCTTATTTTTTTATTATTATGATACTGTAAAATTGCATATTGCAAAATTTTCCAATGAATAAGTATAAAGTGATACCTAAATTCACATGTAGCATTTAAAATGACAATATTTTACTATTTACTGTTTTTATTATTTTTTTTGTAAATATATTTAAAAATTTATCAGTTACCTATTACAACAAGTAAATCATGGTAAATCACAGTTACCCGTTATTTAAAGTAAATGTATCGGTTTATCGCATACCGATATTCTAGTCACTTTGCTTTATGGCTTGATGTTTTGTCATGTCACACCTGGTTAAGGCATGGTTGAGGTTCAGTTGTGAGCAAAAATGAGGATAAGTGTGCAGTTTTTAAAGAATGGGGGCATGATCAGGGTCTCTCTAGCATGAATAGGTGGGACCCAGTTGAATGGGGCAGAGTGCCTTACTGGCAGGACAAAGAATAGTATGAAATATGCATTTTACTTAAAAAAAAAAAAAAATACAAACATCTTAAGAGCTGAGCTTTTGATTCAACAGTGACACATTTTTTTCTGATGTCATGAAAATGTTTTGTTGGTGAAAATGTATAAAGATCACAAATACTGATCTGGCATATGAGGACGTGCCATTTACACTAATGCATTTTCAATCTAAAATGAATATGATTTGTAATGTGATCCACACTACTCCGGCGTCTTTGACCCGTGAAAACTGGGTGGTTTTGAAAATACTAAAGACCCTGTTTTGGTTTTAAAACAAAAAATGCATTCGTTTAAATGGCATCATACACTACCAGTTAAAAATTTGGGACTATAAAGATTTGAATGTTTTTAAAAGAAGAATATTCTGTTAACCAAGACTGATTAGTTTGAAAAGAAATGCAGCAAAAACTGTTAAATATTATTGCACTTAAATATAACCGTTTTCTTTTAAAATATAATTGAAATTTTAATTGATTTCTGTGAATCAATGCTGTATTTTCAGCGCAATTACTCCAGTATCGCATGATCCTTGAGAAATTCTGCTGCTTAGGAAACATTTATTTTTATATTTGAAGTATTTACTTTTATTTATCAAGGACATATTAAATTGTTCATGAGTGAAAGCAGTAAAGACATTTATAATGCAAAATAAAAATAAATAAATATATATATATATATATATAATTTATTTATTTATTTATTTTTTCCAAGAAAGAATCCTAAACTGTAAAATACCAATTAGTTGCCCCAAAAAAACTATGAAGTAGGGAAAAATAACAAATAATTATAATAATTATCAATATTAATGATTGAATACCAAGAATAAGTGATCATAACAGAAAAGCAAATCAGTATATTAGAATGATAATGCGACACTGAAGACAGTAATAAACACAATTTTAATGTACATTTAAATAGAAAATGGATTAAATTGCAATAATATTTCACTGTTTTACTGTATTCTTTATTTAAAAAATTATAAATCTTCTGGATCCCCAACTTCTGACCTGTAGTGTATTTCAAGATTTTTGTGTTTATTGCGGCAAGCTGTTTTATTCAGACCTCCGTCATTTTGAGATTTTCATTAATGCGTTTCATACAGTGATAATGATCGTCAGAACACATTTCCAGTGATTGAATCTCACAGTGTGGAGGGGAAGGTCTGATGTCACGCAGCGTTTTGCCTCTTTTTGTATTCATTTAATTGTGAAATCGTCTTCTGCTGCTCTGTCATTCTGATCGCAGGCTGATTACTGTGCCAATTCAGTTGTTTTTGAGGTATGTGTGGAATGTAATTCCAGGTTTTCAAGCGATTTCATGAAGCACCGAACATCCTAAAACCGTGTCCGGAGCCGCGTTGAAAACAGTGCATATCAGTTAAAGCTTATCACATTCCTACTTCTCTACACTGTGGGGGGGAATTTGAATTGAATCACTCAAAAATACATTTGAAATTCAGTTTATTTTTTCTTTCTTGATTTAAGCATAAAGTTTGAGAAATTTGGTAACCTATTTTATTGTTTTAATTATTATAATAAGAGCATTTGTTAATGGTGTAACAAAGAAAACGTAATTAAAGAGGTTTGATTAATGAGGTATATGTTTTAAAGAATAAAATAAAATACATTTTATTGTTTTAAACATAAATCACATGAAATGTGGCCACATTTATACTTAAAACAATTCAAGATACATTTTAAAATTTTTATTTTAATAACAAACTTATTGTTATTAAAATAAGAGCTTTTTTTCTGATTTTAAATGAACGTCTTTAACACTGATTACATTTAAAATGTAATCATTTTAAAGTATTTTTCTTGATTTAAGCATATACTGTTAACAATTTCCTGTAGAATCTACAGTAACTTACTGTAAATCAATTACAGCAAAAATACTGTATTTACATTCACAGGACTGTTTATCTTGCTATATATGTATTTACAGAATTTGCTGTAAAATATACAAGGAAACTTTTAAATACCGCAACATACTGCATAAAGGCTGGTTTGTACTTCTGCGTCAAGTGATCACTGTGACCCACGGTGCATGCCTTGAGCCTAGCCATGCATTTATACTTCTATGTGCATTTTTTTAGCTAGCCGTAGGTTTTTATGTTCCTCTGTAGCTATGTTTCCCTCCACCTATTTTTATGCACATTTTGGATATGCACATAAAAAAATGGTTGATGGAAACGCCAGATGCGCATACATTTTGAAAATACAGATTAAAAAATGTATGCACATAACAGAGTAAGAAACTTTTTATTCTATAAGAACAGATGCGCATAAAATACATTGAAAACACTTTTACCGAACAAATTCCAGTATGCGCATTAAAAGAAAAGTCATGTGATTTTGTTATAAGAGATCATGTGATGATAAAAATGTGTGTGAATGGACAAACCAGCAGGCTAAGCACACTGTAAAACATCTGAACTGTTGTTTTGGTCATTATTATATTATTATTTACCTCCAGAATCAAGTGCGTCTGTGCTCCGCGTCTCACGTCTTTAAACGCCACCACGTTTCTGTTGCGTGTCGGCATCGTCTTCTGAAGCAGAAGTCATTTATTAAATAATGCAAAGATTCACGTAGCTTCTCCTACTGCAGCTAATTCCGTTTTTACTGTTGATATTTGGCGCCAATTAATCAGAAAATGACGATTTTTTTCTCTTTAACTCATTGGATGGAAACGCTGCTTAATTTGCAAGTCTTTTATGTGATATTCCAGTTTTGCGCACAAAGTTAATTTGCTATTTTGGATGGAAACATAGCTAGTGTCAAGTTTCTTCACGAGTGTTTTTTTTGGGGGGTCGTTTGGTGATTTACAAAAATCGAATTAATTTTATTAACCTACAGAAAAAAAGTTGGTAGTTAATAGTTACATTAAAAGAAACATGCAAATAAGAAGCCATCAGTCTCTTTTTTTTTTTTTTTTTAACGGCTGGGGTGATTAGATTATATTAAAATCCCAGCAATAGCATCAGATGCAGCACATTGATTTTATGGCACCAGGTTAAACTTTCTGACACCTTTACGTCACTCACGTACATTAAAAATAAATACAGGCCACAACTGTAACTGTAAATGGAGAATGGTCTCCGAGTGGCGTTCTCCAAAATTAAACGATGAATAGACTTGGGGGCTATTGGTATGGGCGCGCCATTGTGTGCAAGGATTTAATATTTATAACCAACCTCAGAGGATATTGGGGGTCATGTGGGTTTGTTATTTTAGGGGTCGCTCGTTGAAAAGTTGAAAAGGTAACTCCTGCCTTAATGTACGAGTAGCTAAAACTCGCTTATTCAGAGGCAGGAACCAGCAAACGTGCAATGACGTTAATCATAAGGTAAACACAAAACAAATGTCTCCATCTGGATCTCTTTTACAGGACTCCACATTTGTAAACACTCGCTTCATTGGGCTTGCGGCTCTCAGCACCACTGACATTCGTCACAGCAACCAAGCCGACCAGTCACAGAGCTTGCATTATGCGTCGTTGCGACATGTAGTTACATTTTTTTGAGAGGTGCATGTCAGCGTCGGCGTCAGCCACGGTGAGGGCTCTGCGGGACCATACGTGTGCGCTTGATGCAGAAGTATAAATCAGCCTTAACTCTCCTACAGTAAAATACATATTACAGTTAAATAAATTCTAAACAAATTTCTAAACAGCCAATCACATGGCAGCAACTTAATGCATTTAGGCCATGTAGACATGGTTAAGATGATTTGCTGCAGTTCAATAATAATAATAATAATGATAATAATAATAACATGCCATGTCATAAAGCACAAATCATCTCAGACTGGTTTCTTGAACATGACAATGAGTTCACTGTCCTCAAATGGCCTCCACAATCACCAGATCTCAATCCAATAGAGCACCTTTGGGATGTGGTGGAACGGGAGATTCACATAATGGATGTGCAGCCAAGAAATCTGCAGCAACTGCATGATGCTATCATGTCAATATGGACCAAGATCTCTGAGGAATATTTCCAGTACCTTGTTGAGTCTATGCCACGAAGCATTACAGCAGTTCTGAAGGCAAAAGTAGGTCCAAGGTGTACCTAATAAAGTGGCCAAAGTTAAACTCAATTCATATTTTTTTTTCTAATTAAAATCATAAACTCATTATTATTTGTTTACATTTATGCTTAAACTACTAATAATATCCATATTTTCTTGTGCCAAATACTTTTTAAGGATTTTTTTCTAAAAAATAATGTTTGCCACCCCCCCCCTACCCCCTGCAGTGGAATGGTGTATATTAGTAAAGCGTGCCACAATAAACTGCTCCCTGTTGATTTTTTTGTAGCGAGCACATAATATTTGAACATAAGTCTCATCAAGGGGTGCAGTGTGTGCTATTAAAAACTGCTGTTTACATAGAGAGACAGACAGACAGCTGAAGGAAAATATGGATGCATTTCTTGCACAGCTCATAGCTTTTACTGTTTGAAGCTGTATCCTGCCTGCTGTGAAAAATAAGACAAAGAAAAAAAAAGCATTTTATATTACGGAGGAAAATATTGAATCTGCAAGATGGCACGTATGGTGGCCCATTCAGATCAATATTACTGTGTAGTGTTAGATGTGTATTTACCTTGTACAGCTGTACTCCTATAAATATGGTTTAATGTATTATTGATAGTTTCAAAGACTAAGTGATCAAATATTTTTATGAAATGCAACAGTACGGATATAATAAATTTTGCTAAAATCTTGTTTACCTGTATGATATTCTGATATACTGTTAAATAAACTCTTGACAAGGTCTAAAGTTCATTCATTGTTTCATTAGCGTGTCTGATTCTTGGAGTGTTAGTATTCAAGGATTTAAAAATGCCGTTTTCATAAGTTTAATGCTGCACATTTTTCTTTTTAACTTGAAATAAAAAAGAAAAAAAGGGCTCTAAAAAATAGAGAAAATAAAGTTGTTGTTTTTTAACGGCCACCTGCATTTTAAACATCGTGTAAAAATTAACTTGATCAAATTAACTTTATCTTTGTATTGTTGAATAATAGTGGAATTTTATAGTAGTAGATTTTTTGTAGTGCATATTATAAAAGCCTGTTTTCACCACATGATATAAAAAAGGTTATGGTGACTTTTAACTTACAATTTAGCTTTTTTTTTTAACAATTATATGCTGTAATGGCAAATTATATTCTTCCTGTTCACAAGGAATATATTTTAATGTGAAGACTGAAATTGAGTAAAGTCGGACAAAGTTTGTCTTTCAATTGCTCCAGAGAATAGTGATGTGCGGATGGCGGTTATATCCTCGGGCGCTGCAGATAATCCGCGGGTCGGGTAATAAAAAAATACATTATGATTAATTGCGGGTGGGTCGCGTATCATAGAAGTTGACCAGCAAAAAAGCAGAGAGTGGTCTTCGCAGAATGTGAAGGTGAGACGCCCAAAATAATGAATGAATGAAGTGCAAGAGTACTGTGCAAACTTTCAGTTAAAGGAGTCAGCAGAGAAAAATCTGCTATCGTTCTGGGAGAAACAAGATCGCTTATTTACACGACTGCAGCGCCTGCAAGGAGAAGCTTGTGCATTCCTGCAACAAGCGATGCGAGTGAACGCTCATTTAGTGGAGCCTGAATCCAGGCACAGTAAATGCTATTCTGCTTTTGCACAGTGCAAAGAAAAAGGCCAAGTAAACATAACATAGCTGCTGTTTAGGCTGAAGTAGCACCGTTTTTATTCTCTTTTTCCTGTAGCCTATATAAAAGCTGAATCTGCTGTTAATAACGAACGATCCACGGTGACCTATCATCATGCTTAAAAGAAAGAATTAGAATTATTAAAGTGTCGATCGGGTGCGGATATAGCCTATATATCAGATAAAATAATATGTGCGGGCGGGTGGCGAGTAGATGATTAGAATGAAGGAGCGGATTCGGGTAACATTTCAGCTGATCCACGCATCTCTACAGGAGAATGATCAGTTTACACACAGATGGCCTCCTGTCTCAGCAGGATGTTTTCACACCTCTAGTTTGAAAAAGTCAGGAAAGTGGCTGAGTCCAGCATTGTTTAGGTGGGAGTGTGGAGTAGGGAAATAGAGAAGGATTTGCATGAAAAAGGGGAGTTTTAGTTCGATCACGTGCTGATTTTCACAGCAGCAACACAAACACAGATGCAGGGGAGAAAGACAGTGACTACGTTTACATGGACATCAGTAATCAAATTATTTGCCAAATTAATAATTTGTCGACTTTCACTGCAGTTTGGCACTTTCAATTTCATTGTGGGTGGGTCGCGGGTCATAGCAGTTGACCAGCTAAAAATCAGAGCATGGACTTCGCAGAATGTGAAGATGAGAGGCCCAAAATAATGAATGATGTGCAAGAGTACTGTGCAAACTTTCAGTTAAAGGAGTCCTCAGAGGAAAATCTGCTATCGTTCTGGGAGAAACAAGATCGCTTATTTATACGACTGCAGCGCCTTGCAAGAAGAAACTAGTGCATTTCTGCAACAAGCGTTGCGAGCGAACGCTCATTTAGTTCAGCTGGTCGTGTTTTGGAGGCAAGGCGGAGTCGCCTGAATCCAGGCACAGTAAATGCTATTCTGCTTTTGCACAGTGCAAAGAAAAAGGCCAAGTAAACATAACATAGCTGCTGTTTAGGCTGAAGTAGCACCGTTTTTATTCTCTTTTTCCTGTAGCCTATATAAAAGCTGAATCTGCTGTTAATAGCAAACGATCCACGGTGACCTATCATCATGCTTAAACGAAAGAATTTAAATTATTAAAGTGTTGATCGGGTGCGGGTCGGGTGCGGATATTTATCAGATAGAATAATATGTGTGGGCGGGTGGAGGATGGATGATTAGAATGAAGGAGCGGATTCGGGTAACATTTCAGCTGATCCACGCATCTCTAGTGCAGAGAATAGTATCAGAAAGCCGTGTGTGTATAGACTATTCTGTCACAAAATGCGTCGAAAATCCTACAAAAATCCCAGCAGCATTTACAGCAGATCTTTCAGTCCATAATATTGCAGTGATGTTAACGTTCTGTAAACTTAGTAACTAAATCATTTTGACTAAGGTATGTTTTCAAAAACTGAATGAGTACTGCTGACAATACCACCTTACTTTGCCATCTGAATAAACATAAACAAAGAACACTGATCACACACTTACCAAATCTGTAGATACAGGACAATCAACATGAACTGGAACCATTTTTTTTTTTTTTTAAAGGAGACGAGTGGCAAATCCGGATTTCACCATTTCCAGATGCGAAAAGCTCTCGGGTAAAAAATTTTCCTTACAAACATATTTTTGTTGCATGTTAGCAGACCACTGTAATCCACATGTGAGTCTAGCTGCGCTTTCATAGCGGGGAATTGAAAACAAAACCTTCATTGCAGCACATTTATAAACGCAACACTGAAGACTCCTGTCTCCGAACAATTTTTCTTCTTCCACTTGTTTTAATTACGGTTGGCAACACAACATGGCATCTCTCTGCCATCTGAACACCACCATCTTCGAAACTATCATGCATATTAATGAAGTTGCACCTCATACACAACAGAGCGCGCTGATTAGATTGCACCAAGTCTTTCTCTTAAAATAATGATGAAAACTCAGACGTCACGTTGTACCCGCCGGTACAGACATCCAGTCTCCACGCTGGAATTTACACAATGATCTTATCGCCGTGACGTAGCTTCAAAATTTATTTTCAAACTAGAAGAACGAATTTGCTCAAAATAATGCATATAGTGTTTTTAGCAGCGTGGGACTGTCAACATCTCAAAAAAATGTGTTTTAGTGTTTAGTGACCCTTTAAAGACAATGTTACAGTGTTTTAGATAGGAATTTCTTTACAGCTCCTTAACTTTTAAAACAACCAGTAGATTATGGCTGTAATAGCCTAATGATTATAACGTATTTGATCTTTACTTCAGCAAAACCTTAATCAATTTATAATATCAATATATAATTGTCAATAATCAACAGGCACATGCAGAGGTGGGGGCTTCAATGCTTGAGCCCCTGCCCTTTTTTTTCCTGGGGATAATAATTGTTTTTTAAATACTACTAATAATATAATATATGTTTAAGTTATTGCGTGTTCTATTCAAGGACAACTTTTCCTGTCAGACAATAAAAAAACTACATTTTAAAGTATATCTTGGTTTTAGTCTTGCTGCTCCAAGTGAGCCTCGAACTGGCGATTTGAAAAGAAAAACCACATACAAGGCAAGGCGAATGCCTCAAAAGTAAGGTGTCAACAGTGGAGTAACGTCTATCAGCGCTTATGCCAACTCCTGCATCCGCACTGCACACGGACTGCATCCAGGCCCTAGCTTTACAGTCTGGCCCATACACACACTGCAGACGGAGTGTGTGTAAAACATACATTACTAGCTGACCTCCGTTACAGCAGCACGATATGATCGACAGAACCACCGATGTAAATTAATCTGTCATTCATCTATATTGTGTGGAGGTGAGTAACGGTTTACAAAAGACTACCTGAGGCTCAAATTTAACGTCAGCTATTTATCCAAAAGTTCAAAAGCAAATATATTTGTCTTGCTAACATCCTTCTGATTAACAACCATGTAATAAGTTAGCTAAAGTTTAGCCAGGGCAATATCTTAGGCATACAGGCTAATGTAATGGAGAAACGACAGCTGGATAGTGAAAATATTGCCCTCTAGTTTTTGCAGTCATTTATTCAGAATACATAATGTTAATTGAAGCTATAAAACATGTACATATAGTCTAGCTGTGGAAGTCAGTGGCTATCAGCGTGTCCTATATTCTCCAAAATATTTTATTCTTTTGTTTAACAGAAAAAAACTCAAAAATAATAGATTGAAAAAGGATAGTTCAGCCAAAATGTTTTATTTACTCACCCTCAAGTGGTTCCAAATCTTTGTTTCTTTATTTTGTTGAACACTAACGAATAAAAGATTAAAAAAGATACTTTAAAGAAAGCTATAAACTTGAAATCATTGACTTCCAAAGTAAGAAAAAAACGGAGTAGGATACAGGTTTCCTGCTTTCTTCAAAATATTATTTTGTGTGTTCAAATAGGTTTGCAACAAGTAAAAGGTGAGTAAATTGTGACATAATTATTAGTTTTGAATGAACTATCCTTTTAAGGGTGAGTATATGGTAAATTTAGGGTGATATCTCCTTTAATATATTTTATTTATTAAAGGACAATTACTTTTATTATTTAATAAAAAGTGCCCTTTTTTCCCCACTTGAGCCCATGTCCCTTAAAAGGGACAATATATGATCATCAATATTAAACATTTCCATCACAATTCTTACAATTCAGTTTGTATCTTGGGACTCTTTTCTCTGAATTCTAATCTTGACACTCATAATTTCAAACCAAACTCACAATTCTGAGAATTGTTGTCAGAATAATTTGTTCCTTTCAATTATCTTTGATTTGAGATTTATACAAATTGCAAGTATATATTTTAAATTAACAAAATAATTGTGACTGTCTCACAATTCATTCATTTAACTCTTCTGACTTTTAAATCTTATTCAAACCAAATTTATATTGTAGCATTTTAGAGGCTCTCTTATTATTCTGCATTACTATATTTTGGCTATGCTAACTATATTTCTCACTAATTTGACTTCATTTTCTCTCAAAATTGCAAGATACTGTATATCTAACCATTTTTATTATTTTCCATCAGAATGGACTTTATGCACAGCTAGTGTTTTTCAGCCAATGATGAACACTTTGTGACTATTTTCAATTTCATACGGTTCCTTTTACAGCATCAATGGTGTAATGTAATGAAAATATAATCAGTTAAATAGACTTAAGCATCCATTTGGTTGTTAAAACATAATTCAAGAGTTCACATTTAGATATTGTTTGACAAATGATAGCAGGTTTGGCATGCTATCCCGGGAGAGAACCCTGAGCACGGAGATAATTGAGCCCAGGGCTCCCGCCTGGTCAATTGAGCATGTAAAGGGAGTATGAGATCAGGTAGTTCTCAAGAGCTCCCCAAGGTAAAGGAAGAAAGAGGGAGAAGGGGTGGATGGGGGGTTTCTTTGGAAAACGAAGATAAGGGAGTAATTTGTTAGCTGGGCTACTTATAGTGAGTGTGGATGAATCTGATTGTAGTGATAGTAGATGAGAAACCAGCTGCGGTCAATTATATCACGTCCTCCTCTTGAAATTAGTTTGTGAAACTTTACAAAGACACCACAGACCATTTAAACGCAGGCACCGTCATCAGCAGCATGCTAGCTCAGAAATTCCATTGAAAATACTGGGGTAAAATTAATTTCCATATTTTAAAGACATGAAAAATATAATTTAATGCAGTGCTTGTTTGGTCTGATTACCCACTTTATATTGTATCTCAGCTAGGCAGAAGATTGCTGTTTTTTTTGTTTTTTTTAAGAAATCAGATCTTAAACGCAGTGATTTTGTTTGGGATGACAATTAAATGGAAGCCCTGGCTGACTGAAATTCAAAGTCTGTGTTCATATACCCCATTGCTACTTCATTTAGTTTAATTCTGAATTTATGGCTTTCTTAATTCTCACTTTTCTTCACAATTCTTAACTTAATTCAGTCTTTTGTTTTACATTTCAGAATTTTAAATCTTATTCAAATACATATTTTTTTCAGTTTAAATGCTTTTCTTTGATTCTTACTTAATATATTTGAACTAAACTAACTATATTTCTCAAATTTGACTTAATTTCTCTCAAAATTCCTAGATAAAAACATTGTTTTGTTTGTTTGTATCTAACAATTATTACTTCTTTTTGCCTTAGAATTTTTACTTAAAGTCCCAATGAACCGGAAGCTGCGACTGTTATTTTTTTGTATTGTGATGCAGTTCCTAGAGAAACAATATTGAATGACACAACAGTGGGCTTGTTTTTCTACTGCGAGCTGAATGATGTAGTAACGTAGATATTTCATTCAGAAAGATCGGGAAAAGGAGAGTTATTACAACCTATCAGACACCTCTTCTCATCATATCTATTTGTTGTCAAATCTGACAGTTGGAGGACCATGGTTAAGTATATTTGCCATGTCCAATTCTTAAGCTATACGTAATCTGACAAATTAACTAAAAACAAGCAGTAGTGCATATTCAGATTTTAATTAAAGATTAGAAAGGCAATCATTTTTTATCTTAATAACATGTACAGATGAATTGTTCACCACAAAACTAGCAATGTGAACTAGCAAAACCATATGGGTAGTTTTGATTTCATGGGGACTTTAATTGCATGCCATTGTAAATAGATTTTTTGCCTCATTGCTTTAAACTGTGAGATACAAATCACAGCGGTAAAACTATGAGATATAAACTCACAATTCTGAAATATTCTGAGTCGAATTGGTCGAAATTATCTTTTTAATTTTGGCAGACGTCTAGCTTGTCTGGTAGTTCACAAATATTCAATAACAAGCCCTTTCTGCGCCGTACCACAAGATGGCGCATTATACAACATTATTTACCTAAAAATAGTCAAGGAAGAGGTTGAGAGGAGAAGAGACTTTATGGCCAAAATAACAAAAACAACACTATAATGTCTGAAAAACATCGAAATCTTCCCCAGTGGATGGTCAGGTCAAACGATAAAAACGCGGAAAAGAAGAAAACGCATGAAACCACTAAAAGGACAGCGAAAAAGCGGCTTAAGAGGTAGAACAATCACTTATTTTTTGTTTCAATAATAATATAATAATCACTTATTATATGTTTTTGTCGTTTTCAGTGCCGTCACGTATTGGATGAACGAGAGGGAGCTGTTAGAAACGGCGCTCGACATTTTAAAGAATGAATCGGTAAACATTTTGATTGATGCTTATAAATTATGTTTTTAATGTTATTTATGCCACGTGATATCATTCTTATTTCTTTTGTAAACCTCAGAAATGTAACGTTACTACAGACGCTGCCCCGGACGAAGAGGTGACGATGATTCCGGAGACTGATGATGAAGACTCGCCAGATTTACACCACAAAACTCGTGTTTCAAACATCGCCGAACAAGAAACTGTGCCATATGCAAACGGTGTGGAAGAAAGTACCATTACAAAACCAGACTGCCATTTAAAGCCGACTTCCGATGTTTCAGAACCTCCAGAGCAGGATGATGATGCTCTTAAGCTTGTAAGAGAGATCTTTTTCACGTAGGATAATTAGAGTCTCGAGTTTTGTAATTCATGCCACAAAAGGTTTGTAATTGTACTTTGAAACAATTTAATCTTCTGTTGAAGAGACAATTACTTATTTAATCATCCTCGTGTTGTTGCAAACGTGTATCGCAAATTTTCTTCTGTGGAGCATAAAGGGAGGTGCTTTGAAAAATGTTTTGCTCGCTCTTCTTTGGGTCAAGACGAGTGTGCACTTTTTAGAATCTTCAAAATGCACGACGAAATTTGTCTTAATAAATCATATTAATAGTATTTATTTTTCGAAACCTGACATTTTTTTTTAAAGGAAACTAGCATCTCCTTTGTGTTCCTCAGAAAACAGAAAGCCATTTATGTTAGGAACAACGTGAGTAAATGATGACTTTTTTGATTAAAAGCGTTCACACCCTGAATTTTAACAAAATAACTGCTTTTACTAAGGAAATGTAAATCTTGTTTTGATCTGTGTGGGCTTTGTTTAGGCGTCAACCAACAGATTGAAGGTAATATCTGATCTGCTCTGATAATTGTAATTTGCACACTTGCACTTTCTTTGGTTAAGCAAGCAACATCAAAAACATGAGAATGTTCAATTCTATGCAAGAACCAATTGTATATTTATATATATTTTATTTTAAAAACTAACCTTCAGTGTTTTGAGGACAATTTTTTAAGCGTAATGTCACAATTTATTTTGCTTGCCAGGAAACAGGATGGTAATGCTCAAAAACAGATGTCTCAGGCTTGCAGGTGCATATTTTTATTTGAACTCTCATGAAACAAACAAAACATCCCAAACCTGGCAAATTTCAACTAAATGTGTAATTTGTCACCACTTAAAAAAAAAAATATATATATATATATATATTTTTTTTTTTTCAGGATCTGTCAAATTCTCCTCTGATTAAATCATTACTGGGGCGTTAAAGGGTTACTTCAGTCAATAATTTAAATGGTCATTAATTACTCTCCTGTCCTTCCAATCTTCTAAACCTTATCTTAAGATCATGATATTTTAGGTGAAATCTGAGCGCTCAATAGACAGCAATGGTTCCTGACAATGTTAAGAAAGGTGACAAAACCTGCCTAGATGGGCCATGCATGACTTCCTTTGTTTGAAACGAAGCATAGGCGCATCTGAGGTAATACTCTGAGGCGTGACTCAAGACAAGCCCTATACTGACACTAAGTAGAAGAAACTGTTGAATAAAGAAGTGGATTTTTTTTTTATATGCATGTGCACAAAAGTGTTTTTGTAGCTTGATAATGTTCTGGTTTAACCACTAAAAGTATATCCGCTTGTTAAGTCGTGACGTATGGAATACTGTTTTCAAATCCAAGCTGCTACTTGTTTGAATTTAGAAAATATCTGTTTATGACCACTTTTTAGTCATATCACACAAAGTGATTTTATTATAAAATCATTGTGTACACAACAGTCTCTGGACTTGCTGCATTACAGACGGCAATATTTTAACAATTTATAAAAAAAATCATCACTTTCTGGCCATTGGATATTAAGCATGGATATATATATATATATATTGTGATTGTGATTTTCGAAAGTAATACATTGCTTTGTAAATGTTTATTATTACCATTTGATGAGCCTTTCTATACAGTTTGATATGGTGCTTGGACCCAGAAGCCATTTCACCTGACGTCACACTTAATAAGCGGATAGTCTGCTGCTTCTTCTTCTGGAAACTTGCTGTTTATAAAGCATAAAGGAGTTCTAAGCTTTCACCTAAAATATCTTCATTTGTGTTTCGAAGAGTAACAAAGCTCTCTGGTGTTTGGAAGACATGAGGGTGAGTAATTAATAACAGAATTTTCTTTTTTGGGTGTTTTAACATTAAATTTTAGAAAAAAAAAGAAATGCTTTGGCACAAGAAAACACGCATTAACAGAGTGCTCTACAATCAGACAAAAATAATGTGGGAAATGGTTCAAATCAAAATGTTCAATATGCTTACAATGAAATTGTTTACATACCTGTCATAAAACCAAATACAATCATGATTTCCTAAAATGCAGACGCATCCTTCCTGAGGTGAGGATCTACTCTAGTTGTGGACAATTAAAGCCAAACGTCCCAACCAGATGCTAATACTGTCCTGACAGGTTGTCTCTAAAGTATTCCTGATGTTACTTCGGAAGTGTCCAATTCATATAAGTTTCATCCAATTAAAAATGATAAATGGTTTATATCATGTGAATTTGTGTGTATTACATGTGACCTGTGCATCAATCACATAGCTTTACTACCATTCACAATGGTATCATGGGGTGATAAAGTAAACAGCCTTCAGAATTTCAGTATTAAGTATAGAAGTGTACAGTTTTTTGCTTAGGCATTTCTGGGGCCTGTACCATACAGCCAGATTAGTTGGCTAGCCAGTTAGGTTTAATTTGCACCAATTCTGGGTTTTAGGTACCATGAAGGCAGCTCAACTTAGCTCAGCTGTTTCATAACTGTCTTTGTTATCTAAAACCCATAATTCGTGCCAACTAATCTGGCTAGCTAGCTCATCCAGCTTCATGCTAATAAAAGATGTCTTGAGTGAAATAACTAACAGATTTTTTTAACAAATGCAAGTTTTAAAACCCACTAAAAAAGCCTTTGTGGGAATGTGCAGACTGCTGCTTGGTGAACATATGCTTGTTTAACTGTTGTTTGTGTCAGTGCAGATAGTTTTTTTTTTTTTTTTTTTTTTTACAGTACCACAAATGATAGTCATCGTCAACATTATGTATTAACTGAATTCTGGGACTTACAACTGTAATTGGGATTGAAAATTGACTGAAATGAGCTTTAAATGGGTTCTGGAGGAGAGCCAGCTACTGTTCGGCGTTCTCTGAGAGGAGTGGTGTCAGGCTGTTCATTTGGCCATCAAAATCACTCATCTGAAGACAAAAGACAATGAGGTTTCAATACCAGTGTTTTGTAATTCACAATTGAATGAGGAAAAAAGGCAGCAAACAGTTCCTTACACTTTTCGGCTTGTAAACTCCCAGTTTAAATCGACAACAAACCACATCTACACAGAAACCAACCAAATTATGTAGCATGCCTGAAGAAACAAAATCACAGTCATCCAGTTATTTCAAATAAGCTATTTGCTCAGCATGATTCTCTCTCTCTCTCTCTCTCTACTATGGAAAAGCTTCATTTCAGACTTTTTTTGATTCAGTGTATATATATATATTTTTTTCTTTTTGTTTCCCTCAGAATATTAAGTTTACATTTTGAAACTTAGTTGTAGTTTTTTTTTTTTTCAAATAAAGGTAATTGCATATTTTTTATTTTGCAATTTACAAGATTATCCGTTTGTTCATGTATCTTCAAACTTAAGACATTTAAACTGAAATTAGAACCTTATTTGTTGCTTTTTCACCTGCAACATAGATTAAAAGAATTTAAAAAAAATTGTGCAATGTTTTCTTTTATTCCGACTCTCTTATTATTTGCCCAAAAAATTTAATTCCCCTATAATTTACTCACCCTAAAGCTATCCTCTGTGTATATGACTTTTTTTCTGTCACAGTAAGTTTAAATGTGATCCTGGATTTTCCATGCTGGACAGTGGTTTTTATTTTGAAGTTTACAAAAGCACATAATACTAACCCATAACGCATGTCTTATGAAACAGATCGTTGTGTTTGTAACTGAAATGTTTTCAATTTATAAACTCAAATCACTGATTTGCATATTATGCGCTTCTGACATGTATGAGGCATTGGAAGTTTTACATTAATGCCAAGCCAATTAGTTTTCTTTTTCATATCTACCAAAAACTGTAGTAATTAAGTGGCAATTGCGAGATGCATCTATTCCATTACGAATTAATTTTACCTCGTGTCAGGCATTGTATACATCAGTCATGCATAATGTGCATTTGGCTGCTGCAAGAAGTTCAATGATGGATTTATGCACTTTTGGAATATTCAAAATACCCCACAATAATATACAGAGCCAAGATAAAATTTAAAACTACTTTGCATTAGTCTGACAGCAAAAAGTCATATACACCGTAGATGGCTTGAGGGTGAGTAATTTATGGGGCAATTTTCATATTCGGTTTAACTATATCTTTAAAGCAACACTATGCAAGTTTATCTCGCAGCTCCCCTTTGTGGATAAGTGCAGTTGGCTGCTACCAGTTTTGTAAAACTTTTTGTTGATTAAAGCTCAGGACACACTAAACATATGGCAGCAGACTTCAACAAGACAATGCTTTCTGCATCTGCACCCACAGGTACCAGTAGTCTTTCTAATTCCACAAAAGGAAACTACAACATGTGGTGCACACATATAAACTGTAACTAAGAAGCATTATCACAGTACTTGTCATACACCACAAAGGAATTTACTTATGCAAAAATGTCTGATAATCTAATAATTCTTATTGTTTGCAAATATTGGATGAATTCAATGGAATAAAGCTGGCATTTTTTTTCCGCTTGACTTTAGTTTTTGTACTTGCGCTCTGATTCTTGGCTTAACAACCAATCAGAGCAATCTATTCTGCCAACGGCTGATCTGATGAGAGGCAATGTGTGGAATACACGAAACAAACTAGACTGACAGATGTTCACCGACAACCTGATGCTGGCATTTCCCGGCCTTAACATGACAGAAATGCCGTTTGGAAACATGACCAGGTAAAATAGCTTGTGCTGCAGTACACTATGTTCAACAAATAATCGCAGGAAGCAAGGAACGTGCGACAACTTTATTCTTAAGATAAACACAAAACAAAGGTTTCCAACTGGAGCTCCTTCATGGAACTCAACACTTGTAAACACTCGCTCCATTGGGCTACCAAGTCGACCAAGCACAGAGCTTGCGATAAATGTAGTTACATTTTTGAAAGGTGTGTGTTAGCCAAGGAGAGTGCGGCTGTGCAAAGGCTGCGCCAAACCATACGTGTGTTCTCAACGCAGAAGTCTTAATGTTCAAGCAATTCAAATAAATTTTTGTGAAACTCAAGCAAGTCCAATCTTTTTGAATATTTGTCACGCAAGTCTCAAGTCAAAGTTTTGTGACAATGTCTGATTTGAGTCAAATCATGTGACTCGAGTCCCCCACCTCTGCAATTCAGCTAATCACCTCTTTCACCACATGCCATAGAGTATAAGTGTCCATGTCTACCACTCATAATTTTAAAGATTATTTTAAGTTCAAAACTTACATAGTGCTGCTTTAACATCTTCCATTCTTTTTTGTTCGTTAATTAGTTGTTTCTGCTACAGAATAAAAAAAAGTAATCTCACAATTCTTTTTTCAAAATATTCATGTTTTTTCAGTTCAGTTCAGGCTTTTATCTCTTTTAAAACTTTGCTCTTTATCCACAATCGTGATTTTAGCCTGCAAACATAGTTTATAGTCCGTTTCGACATGGTCGTGTCATTGGCCCATGAACATTTTCTGCTTGTTATCAAACTATTTCTGTAACAAGAGGCAATTCAATCATAACTTAATGTTAAAACAGCTATCGTAACATTATTTATCAATATGTGGCTCTTTGGATTCTCAGAAGCTATAGAAATTAAAAATGTAAAACAGGAAATACGTTAAGACCACTGTTTTTGTTTACATCCCACAAAATGGTCTATAGCTCCTTTCAAACTTTTTTTCAGGTCTACAACAGTTTACATCTTAGAAATCAGTTTTTGTTTTTGTTTCCAGAACAGAATGAAGGTTTTTGCTAAATTTTACTCACATTTACCTTTTTTTTTTTTACTACAAAAACTTCTATACTCCATTTACCTGTTGTAGAAAAAATGCCTCCAATAATGCCAGAGAGGCGCACGAGGAACTGCCAGAAGGGCATGTGCTGCTCAGTCACCTTCACCATCAGAGAGCTGATGTCATACTTCATAAAGATCCCAGAAACCCCATGACTCCCCGCTGCATGGTTTATCACTCGCTCCTGCAGAATACAGAAGCCAAATGTGGCATCAGTAATCATGCATACACAATAAACTTGCACCTTTAAAAAGTTTGCATAGTAAAATGTAGCAAATTGTAACAGTTTGAAGTAAAACATTACATTTACACAACAGATGGTTATGAATATATATATGTACCCGTTCAGTGACTGAATACTGGTGTGTGTCTGCGTACACCTTGTACGTCTGCAGTTTTGTGGGCACAATGGTAATAAAGTACTGGAACATTTGATTATCTAGCAAAAGGGGAAGAAAATAGTTAATCAGAAATAAAACTTTTCACTTCATTTCTCATGCTGTTAATATAATATCTGAAAGTAAAAAATAATGTTGCCCACCTTAAAACCTCATTTAAAATAAATGTAAAAATAATATATCAAACAAGTAATATAGAAGAATTTAACCTCAAAATAATTGCATACACTAACTGATAAAAGTCTTGTTGCCTATCCAAGTTTTAGAAACAACAAATAATAACTTGACTTCTAGTTGATAATTTGGTATCAGAAGTGGCTTATATGAAAGGCAAAGGCCTCTAGATTATGCTTATTTTACCAAAATAAAATATGATCATGCCTTGATTTTAAATGATTTAATTAGGACAGTAAGGTCTGACTTTGCTTAGACAGACGTCTTGTCACTTAACAGACATAATGTACAGTATAGAATATAAAATCATGGTGCAGTGGAAAAAGAATGAATATTGTGTATGACTCTTATGAGCTTGGAGGACTGCATCCAAACATCTCTGCAATGACTCAAATAACTTATTAATAAAGTCATTAGGAATGGCAAAGAAAACTTTCTTGCAGGACTCTTCGTTCATTATGATTCTTTGGATTCATTTTCAATGCCTCCTCCATCTTACCCCAGACGTGCTCAATAATGTTCATGTCTGGTGACTGGACTGGCCAATCCTGGAGCACTGTGACCTTCTTTGCTTTTAGGAACTTTGATGTGGAGGCTAAGGTATAAGAAGGATCGCTATCCTGCTGAAGTATTTTCCCTCTCCTGTGGTTTAAAATGTAATGGGCAGGCCAAATGTCTTGATACCTCAGGTTGTTGATGTTGCCATCCACTCCGCAGATCTCTTGCACGCCCCCATACTGAATGCAACCCCAAACCATAATTTTTCCTTTACCAAACTTGACTGATTTCTGTCAGATCTTGGGTCTTCTGCAGTATTTTGTGCTGATTGGGATTCAGTTCAACAGATGATTCATTAAAGAGCCCCTATTTTGCATTAAAAAGGGTCATATTTCAGTTTTATGGGTCTTCAACAACATACTGATATGCATGCAAGGTCAAAAAACACTTTCATGGTCTTATAATATGCATTTATTTTTACCTAATTATCCCAGCAACTCCCATATGAATCGTTCAGTGATTCAGTTGTTCCCAAACCCCTCCTTAGCGCGAAGCTAATCTGCGCTGATTGGACCGATGACAGCCTGTTGCCATTGGTCAACAGCATTCAGCCCGAGACACGGTTTATCAAGCCCCTGGGTAGCCAACATTGGTATAGGATCCGATCGCAGCGGACGCCCGAAACACGCTTCATAGTAAACTTACTAACACCACAGTAAACAGTACCCGGTTCTCAACAGTGTTATTCAGGCACCTCACCCCCAAAAGCAGTGCAGTTAAACACCACAAACGCATTTAAATCCATAAACAAAGCAGCACGCATCGCGTTTTCAATGTGGCATTAGACGCGATATGGGAATATAGAGTTAACCTGATACAGTGCAAGCAGTTACAAGTAACAACACAATTAAATACATACTTTACAAGTTAGAGAAAACAAGGAGGCAGCTATTTACTTACACTTATGTTATGTGTCCTGGGCCAGGTCTGATTTCATTAATTATCTTTCATTTTGGAGCTTTTCTACCCTCTCAGCTGTAGATCATTTCTATTTGCAACCATTGCAGTGGCATCTCTTGCGAAGTGTTATATGTTCTCAGGGCTTACCTGTACATCCCCAGCAAGGGGGTTGTAGCGCTCCTCCTCTGTCCTCTGGCAAGCTATCTTTGCGGGCTCCCATCGTGCTTACCCTGAGCCTTCTTTCCAGTGCTGTGCACCAGCCCAAAGCCTAGCGTACCTAATAAACTGGCCTTATTTTGCACGTGTTACTCAATTCCATCCTATTCTGTGACCCTAGTAGGCGCTGTTTTAACTGTTTGGCTTGAACTGGGTCCCACAGGCGGATTGAACATGCAAACAGCTTTTTTTTTTTTGAACTGTTCAATACTAGTATCTATAAAATCCCTTGTATTTCACACAGAAAAATGTAATGTTCTTTAAATGCAAACAACATAGCAAATACAAACAGATCCTGAAGTCATGAGTTTGCAGTGTTAGTGAGTGGGGCTTGTGTTTGGTATTGACCTCATGCCGAAACGGCTAAAGACTCATTATCAAGACGATTCATTCCAACCACTATGAGTCGACTTTTTTTTAGATGAATCAATAGTTTTTAAAACTGTCCATTTTCAGATTTAAGCTTTAGCTGGATATAGCTTTAGGATGGACTACATGGAAGGTCATTTTCAAAAACCCATATTAGGGGCTCTTTAAAAAAATCTACCTTCTGCCACTTTTCCAAATAGTCAACTGAAATTCAAGTTAATATTTGTTGCTCTTACAATTGGGATCTAGTATTATTAATATTGTCTTTGACTTCCATGAGCTTGGAGAACTGCATCCATACATCTCTGCAATGACTCCAATAACCTATTAATAAAGTCATGTGGAATGGCAAAGAAAGCATTTCAGGACTCCCAGAGTTTATCAAGATTCTTTGGATTCATCTTCAATGCCTCCTCCTCCATCTTACCCCAGACATGCTCAATAATGTTCATGTGTATTATTTTATTATCATTACATAGAATTTTACCTTCTTAATTCTTAGATATATGCTAAAAATATTTGTATAATTCGATTATCTTAAATCATATAAAAATTCTTTGACTTTTTTATATAAATGTTATATAACTTAGTTACATTTTATAATTTTCTGTTACATGTTACTTATGCTTGCATATGTAAACTACATTAAAGCAAACATGATTTTATGATGATATAGTTTGTAATTATACATGTTAATTAAATTAGAAAAAAGAAAATGTTCTTACAAAATTTATCATCATCAACATAAGCTTTTATTCTGATTATGTATGTGTAAATTAATTTGTACTGGATCTTAGTGTTTAATGGTGTACATGTGCTCATGATAAAGTCACTTTTCCTTAAATATAAAACAATAATAATAACACTCACGATCTGCAGACACTTTTTCTGTGCCATCCAGTGGATTTAAAATGCCTGGTATTTCTTCTCCAAAAGACAGATGATCTATCCGATGGGAAAAGTTATATGCTGAAACATAAAACAGTTTTTAGTAGCAAAATTATGTTTTTGACATAAAACTTGGAACTATTTCAGTGAACCAAATGTTGCCTTCTGATCTGGATTCAAAAGCCATTCAGATAAAATATGTAGAACCAGATCAGATTTTCTAAAACACTGCTATGAACAAGCAATAATGGAGTCTGGAAAAAAAAAACTTTTTTCGTCTTACTTTCATGGCTGACCAGCGCTGCTAGATGAGCATGACCTCGAGGATGTGGGATGGCCCTAAAATCAATATTTGGAGATAGAGATAAATCAGATGATATTTTTCAAAAATAATACATATACATATTTTCACATTTAAAACAACATGCATAAACTGACATAGGTTTAATCCAGTACTCTTCCTACTTAACAAAAAACTGATTTAATATACAGTATATTTAGAAGTCTTACATCTTTCCAATGATATATAGTTTGTAGATTAGGATTTAATTGCAAAAAAGTGATTAACATAAGAGTTAACGTAAGCATCTCATGGCAGAACAGTGACTATTAAGGGAAAACAAAAGACCCTCATATATAGTGCATTCGGAAAGTATTCATCGCTCTTCACTTTTTCAAATTTTTTTGTGTTACAGCCTTTTTCCAAAATGGGTTAAATTCATCTATTTCCTCAAAATTTCACACACAATACCCCATGACAATGGGGAAAAAGGTTTTTTTTTAAACAATGAATTGGACACTTCCGATTCAGTCGCCTATGGGATGACTAGGAATGATAAATGGCAGAAAACGATCAAATTACTTGCTCTACAAACAAGTGTTTGCATGACTATACAGACAAAATAGAATAGTATAATAAGAAAATATCAGTTTGCAACATCAAGCAGCAAAACGAGCTGTTTTTCACGTCTAAAAATGAATGGAAGTGAATGAGAAAGTATCAAGCCAAAATGATTCAAATGGTTGCGCCCGCTCGTACGCGGAGAATAAGGTGAATAAGGGTTTTGAAGATTAAGTTCTTGTTTTGGTTTATTTTTATGTTTGTATTGTTTGGGTTTTTACCAAAACCTGGATTAATTCCATGTCAACAGCTCCTTTAGAAATATTATTCCTAGGAAAAAACATGATGCATTCAATACTTATTTCCCCCACTCAATATCAAGCCATTAAAGTCAGTCAGCTGTATTTAAAATCAACTTCACTATAGCGTTCATAACTGTTTACAAAAAAAAATGGAATGAAATGAGACATACTTGCCAACAGTGATGTGGAAATTTCCTGCTACTTTATTGACATAGAGGTGTCCATGTATCCGACAAGCATTTAAAGGCTGATTGGGATCATCTTCCCTACACAGTAAACAGAAAAGCAGTCTCCATAAAAAAAAAATCCCCATACAATTCTTGACTAACATGTTGTGTAAAGGTCCTTTCACACTGAAGCCAATATACAAGGCAATGACCCTGTGAATCAAAGCAATAGATCTTTTTGGAGCTATTCACAACCAATGCAGTCTTTCATTGCATGAAAACGCAAGTTTTTTTTTTTGATCAGCGTGTTGATTTTTTTTCCTTTTCGAACAGTGATAAAATTGCCGATACTATTAATCTTTAGAGCTTTAGATCTACTGCCCAAAGCTCCTGCTGAGTTTGAGATTGCTGCTGTAATTTTGAAGTACCAGAGAAAAGTATTCCAGAAAGAAAAATGTAATGAATTTTCTTGCAATCATTGCTGTCATTGAGAAGATATTTATTATGACTTGTTTGCTTTATATTTCATGATAATGAAATAAATTTTTGCCCATTTTTTGCCATTTTTGAGGCAGAGAAAATAATGCAACACCACCGAAAAAAGGCAATGAGTAAATGCAGCAAACATTAGATTCCTGTATTGTAAGTTTTACGTCTAGTAACATTATATAATACTGTGGCATGCATTTGCCAAATCCGCAAACACATACGTCACTGTAGGTACTAATGTGCAAGGTTAGACACTGCTCTGAAGTAGATATTCTTAAAATGAAAAACATTCTCAGTTACTGCTATAAACACACTAAAAAGAATACTTCTGCCAATAGTTCTAGGAACTGCGAGAAGTCAGTGCACATTTACTACTGAACGAAACGAAGTTTTATAATCTAATTTCAAGAGAAGCATGTGATATGATTGATCGCGACTGGTCTCTCATCTACAATCGTCCATAAACCAATAAGATGAATCCTAGCCTACAATAAATAGCCTATTTCACCTTCCCTTATCTTCGTTATTGAAGAATCACCCCATCCATCCCTTTTCCTCCTTTACAAGGGGGACCTCTCGAGACCTACCTGATCTCAGACCCCCTTTCATGCTAAATGACCAGGCGGATCATTGAGCTCAATTATCTCTGAGCTCAGGGTTCTTTCTTAGGACAGCATCCCAAACCTGCAATTAGTATTAAGCAATAGCTAAGTGTGAACTCTTGAAAGTCTCAGGGTATTGAAATGACATGAGGGTGAGTAATTAATAATGGTATTTTATTAATTTTTGAGTAAACTAACCATTTAAATCAAAATGAAAAACCTAAAAGATACATGCACAAGAAAAAAAAGCATCTTTAGTCAATGCCAGCTATCATGCAGAAATTAACTTTCAGCCAAAGGTTATCAGCCGTTTCACATTTGTTGTGAATGCACCATTTGTCTGTGTTTGGCTTTGCTTTATCACTTCACATTGAGTGTGAAAGGGCCTTAATACATACTCTTAGTTATCTGACCTTGGTGGGAGAGCAGTGGGGGAACCTTTCATGACATTCTTGAACAGAACATCTTGGAGTGAATGTTCCTCACGCAGACGGCTCTGAATAAGCAAAAGTGTCCTGACAAACAAAAAAGATAGTTTTATAATTACTTATAAATAAGTTTTGGTTGAAAAATACATTATATTAGAATTGTCTCATGGGAGCTATATTTTCATCTAACACTGCACATATACTTATGCAAAAATACTGCATAAAAATGCATGGCGTATAGTTTTCATGCATTTTTAATGGAAATATTTTAATGCATCTTAGAATTTCCAACCAGTGTTTATTTATGCAACATTCCAAAATTTGCATGGATGAAAACTAGTGTTACAGGTGGAAGCTTGAAATTGTGAACACATATAAAATGAATGAAATGTAATTCACCTGTGCCAGAGCCTCTGCTGAGGAGAAAGGTCAAAAACAACCTGCAAAATAGTCATAAAACATGTTATGGCAACTACTAAAATATTCTAGCAAAATAAGCAACATTCAGACACTCACAGGTTCATACACCAGGCCATCAGATGCCACCATTGTTTCAGCGAGATCCAAAACATCCGCTCCAACAACTGAAAAAAATAATAATTTACAAAGGGTTTGATGAATTCATGTTAAATTGTATTAACAAGTCATACAACACATTAATGTAGGAAGATTTACTTACATTGGCACCTCATGGCAACTGTGATATCAATATTAATTCGTAATTTGCTGCAAGATGAATTGAGTAAGAAAGTGGTTTATTGCACATCTTTCAGCTATATTATATACAGATAAAAAATGATGAATGATAATTTGTTACCTAGTAAAATCCTTATCTACTTCATACTCGTATTTCATCCATGTGTCCCGATACACAAAGAACTCAAAGAAGGCCAAGAGTGCCATGGCTGTGAAAGCCAACAACGACACTAAAAAAAGAGAAAAAAATATGATATATATATATATACATATATACACACAAACACACGTTTCGTTTTCTTATGAGGGTTCAGTTCTGTATAACTGATGCTGATGTAGAGAAAAGAAAAGAAAAAAACGAAAGTGAAATAATATCAAATAAATGTATAGGAATGATTTGGCTTTTTAATTGTAGGTTATTTTAATGTACTAAAAATACTATTTTAGATATATCGGGGTTTTTCTTGGCTAAAAATGAGGCAGAGGTGGTATACCAGCTTGAAACATGCATGTGTGTGTGTGTGTGTGTGTGTGTGTGTGTGTGTATACATGGTTTGAGAATTACGAGGTGTTCACCTCAATCAAATGTTTTATCGCCTCCACCTTTTGTTAAAAGTCTGACAGGCAGTCACGACCACTGATAGACCCGAAGTGATGCTCAAGCATTGGACAAGAATTTAATTACATTTAATGTTAGCCTTTTGAAAATAAGATAATGTTTTTCTTGATAAGATTACAAAAATAAAGCAAAATATGTCTGTTTCAAGCCGGTATACCACCTCTGCCTCATTTTTAGCCAAGAAAAACCCCGATATATCTAAAATAGTATTTTTAGTACATTAAAATAACCTACAATTAAAAAGCCAAATCGTTCCTATACATTTATTTGATATTATTTAACTTTTGTTTAAACTTTTGTTGTTGAAAATGAAACGTGTTTGTGTGTGTATATGTATATATATATATATATACACATATATGCATTTATTTGATTATACAGTACAAATTGTAAAATTGTGAAAAAAGTAGTTTATAACTTAATTTAATAATTTATTCCAGTAATGTTAAAGTAGAATTTTCAGGTTCATTACTCCTGTCTTCAGTCACATGATCCTTCAGAAATCACTCTAATATTAATTATTATTAAATAATAATGGTAATAGTAATAAAATCAACAATAACGAGTAATCATTTCATTTAAAACTACATATAATAAGACATATACATTTAAAAAATAAATATTTACCAATATAAACAAATTTTTATTCTTATTCTTAATTTTATTATTATTCATATAAATTTCAATGCATAGGCATTTGAAATTAAACTTTTTAAATTCCATTCATTTTAGCCCAAACAGGACCTTTTAGTTTTACTTTAAAAATGTAACGCTTAAAAATGTTAAACATATCAGAAGACAAAATGTTTCTAAATAATGACACCATATTTCATACACACCGTACTGAGAGATTTCTAACTCATTTCATTGTTTCTTAAGCATGTCTAGTAATTGCCTTTAATGATAAACTTTTTTTGTTGAAAGATAGTATTCTGCTAAATATATTTGCATAAAAATATTTCAAATACTCTGCTTCTCTGAGTAATTCACGGTATTTAAGGCTAGTAGATTACAAGTACGTGTAATTAACTAAAAGTAATCCCTTTGCTTACCTTTTCTGCAGAATAGAAATTGAATTAAAGTAGCTAATTACACCGAACACTGCATATATAACATTATACATCTTCTCACCAGTTCCTCCACTGGCTGTTGTCTCCACATAACTCTCAGGAACCTTTGGAAAAGCATCCAGCTCCTTCACAAAGTTCAGGGCTTTCTTTTTGTTCAGCCTCCTCATCGTCACACCGGTTTACTATTTTCTTCCTCATGAATTTAGGCTGAAATTCACAAATTAGCATCTGTTTTAACAATTTATTTATCAAACTGAACTGTAACGTTACAAGTTATTAGCCTACAGCGATATGTGAATCCTTTAAACATATACGTTATGATGAAGACCTGCTTTAACTGTAAACAGCTTCTGAGGTAGATTTATTTCAACAGTTTGTCTGTGAATGCTCAGTTATATCTGCTTACTGTTAGCCACGGCTAGCTGTGCACTTGTCTGTCGTGCCGTTTTCTTCGTTTTCTACCTACCTTCAAATTCTATTTTAAGCGCTCCATTGTTTTTTCTTCAATTGTCAAACAATCAAGTTTCTTTCACATTGGGCATTTAATAAAATAACGGACAGAAACGCAGAAGACCGGAGAACAGAGTCGCTGATGTGTTGTAGTCGCCGCTTCCGGTGCGATGGATTCTGGGAAATGTAGTCATTTAACTGAACGACTAAAAATACGTCACGTGGGAGGATTGCTATTTCTGTCACATGTTTATGTTTTAAGTTGTAAAAGAACAACAAAAAGAATTTTATAATATTTTGAATTTCTAGCATAAATGAATCAAAATCCAATTTAAACAGAGAGTGTCACTAACATGTTTATTACCAGGGCCGTCACTAGACCCCATTTACTGCCCCACTAAAATCACCAGCGCCAAAGGATTAAGTTACAGTTTATATGTAAGTGTATTAATAAAGAGTGGTAATCATAGAATAAAGGCGTTATTCTCTATGCTGGAACACATTGCACAATGGAGTTGAGAAATGTATTGAGATTAAGACTTGATATCTTTTTATTTGGCAGATTGGCATGGAGCATGTGAAGAAACAGGGAAACACCTCAGTAATGACAAGTACATCATGATAAATTACGACGTAAAAGAGGTTCAAAATTTAGCTCTGATCTTTTTTTTGATTTTTACATACAGTTATACCTAGGTATTTGATTTCAGATTTAACTGGGATGTCACAAATTTTACTCTCAGTAGTAGAGTCTCTTATGGATAAAAGTTCACAATTATGAATATTAAGATGTAAATTAGAATTTTTGTCTAATTAATTTTGTCTAATGCTAAGAGGACCTGATCTTTATTTTGTAAAAAAAATAAATAAATAAATAAAAAAGTTGTCATCAGCCAATTGACTAATTAAAAATGATCGATTTTGCCTTTCAAATGACTGTTTTGAATATCGAAGGCTAAAGTTGCATAGGATGAAGAAAAAGGTAAGGTGCAATAGGGAAGCCTTAACGAATGCCTCTATTAATGTTAAATCTATGAGTAGTACCATGTTGTAATTTCACAGAAAGGACTTTGATTTATACGTGAACTCCTTAAAAGACTCTAATCATTATATTGCATGTAAAAGTCTTTCTTGGTGTAAATCATTTAAAAAAAATTTATTTGAATGTTTAATTTATTGGAATTTTATTTATGTAACCCTTTTGTCTTTTTGTTCATATTGTATCTTTGTAAATGTTCTTTCTTGCATAAAAACAAATTATGATGTAAAATTTACATTGTGCGTAAGCAAACGATTAACAAAATATTCAAATACATTATATTTTTAAGGAGGAAAGTTACTGTGTATGCTTTATTCCTACTGCTTTGAGCAAGAATTTATGCATTGTTTATTAAGTTATTTATGCATTGTAAATACAGAACTGAAAATTAAAGACTGTTATATTCTTAACAGAAAACGGCAAATGAACAACAGTGATTCAGAACAAAAATATTAATTTCAAGATGCAAAAAAAATGAAACGGGACAACTCCATGAAATGAAAAATAAATATTTGCAATCTTATCTAATAATAAAAAGGATGTGCAGTTTACACATTACTGAATACTAAGTGTCAAAACATGTTTTGTACATACAACACATTTGATAAAGCAACAGCAATAACCTATAATTAAAAATAACAATATGATTATAAAAATCTTTGTGTTATTCAGCAATGTTTAAACTGAACTATATATATATTTTTTTTGAGATTTAATACAGACTAATTTACTATATGCCTAAAAATGTATAAATACATGCAACTGGAATATAAACATACAAAAGTTAATAAAAATGATAATCAAAGTTGCTATTATTTATATACTCAAAAGATATTACAGGAACCCGCATCCTTTAACTAGTTTTTATTATCATTATTATGTTCTACAGTGCTTCACGGAAAATGGGCACTGCACCTTTAAGGTGATTGAATATGGCGCCGGCGCGGAGGCGTTGCTGTGGTTACCATAGTCCGTGGCATTCTAAAAAAGAATGTGTTCGAAAAACGTTCGATAACAAGAAGAAACTGGAGTAAGAGTCTGACCATCGCTGGATATTAGCGGTATGTAAAGATCTTTCTAAAAGTATAATTTTAGGTTATATATGGTTCTTTCGACGTGCTTTTGTTGAAGGACACTAAAGATTTTAGTATTTCTCTCGATCAAATCTTTTCAGATTGTTATATTAGTTTTTCCACGTCTACACTGTAGATTATAACGTTACTGAATGGTTGAGATTAGAGATTGCCATGTTGTCGACTTGTCAATTTTAGTATAT
>CAIGQZ010033231.1:1171226-1190211 GCA_903798205.1 Danio tinwini
AGATAGATAGATAGATAGATAGATAGATAGATAGATAGATAGATAGATAGATAGATAGATAGATAGATAGATAGATAGATAGATAGATAGATAGATAGATAGATAGATAGATAGATAGATAGATAGATAGATAGATAGATAGATAGATAGATAGATAGATATTATTAAACAAGTAGGTAGAGTTCAATTGATGTTGTCTTTGTCTTTTTCAGAGTAGAGCAACTAGGGGATCACAAATCTTAGGAATGATAAAAACAGATGGTCAGGGATTACCTGTCGATGACAGATGTCCTTCCAAGAGGAAGGGGGTGGAGGTGGGCTTAGATAGATGTTTTGTCTGTGGCAGGTGTTTCTTTTTCAGGTAATTGACCCACAACATTCAAAAGAAGGAAACTCAAAAGAGCATTGGTGGAGATTTATCTGAAGAACACTGGAGAACATTTTGTTTGTTGCTGGAATTTAGCCAGCAAGCAGAGCTCTGTTAGTCTTGTTTTTGTCTTTGCAGATTAGGCTGAGGCATGTGGAGAAATGGGAATCACACCTCAGCAATGGATGGAAACTGATGGTCAGATTAGCTATTGCCTGTATGGATGAATAGATGGATGGATTAATGGATAAATAGATGTCCTTCCAAGGCGAATGGGGTGGTGGTGGGCTTAGACAGTTAGATAGATGTCTGTGGCAGGTGCTTTTTCCAAGTAATGGATACACAACAGGCACAAGAAGGCAACTCATAAGAGGTGATAATTTATCTGAAGAACATCCCAGTTATGAACATAGATGTCTGTGTCAGGTGTTTCTTTTCCATGTAGTAGACACACAACAGGCAGAAGGAGGAAACTCATAAGAGCATTGGTGGAGATTTATCTGAAGAACACTGGAGAACAGCTTCTGCACTGCTGGAGCTCAGCAAGCATGTAGAGCTCTGTTTGTCCTGTCTTTGTCTTTTACCAACTAGAGTGCAGCATGTGGAGAAAAATAGGAATCACACCTTAGCAATGGATGGAAACTGATGGTCAGATTAGGTATTGCCTGTATGGATGAATAGATGTCCTTCCAATATGAATGAGGTGGTGGTGGGCTTAGAAGGTTAGATAGATGTCTGTGGCAGGTGTTTTTTCCAAGTAATGAACACACAACAAGCACAAGAAGGCAACTCATAAGAGGTGATAATTTATCTGAAGAACATCCCAGTTACGAACATACCCTATGTTCCCCGAAGATAGGTGGAGATTTATCTGAAACACTGGAGAACAGTTTCTGCATTGCTCTTTGTTTTTTACAGACTGGAGTGCAGCATTTTGAGAAAATTAGGAATCACACACCTCAGCAATGACTGGAAATGGATAATCATGAATATCCTTCAAAGGCAGTAGGATGGGTGGATAGATGGATGTCCTTTCAAGAGGAATGCGGTAGAGGTGGGCATAGATTGTTAGCTAGGTATCTTCTGTGTGGCATTTATTTAAATTGTAGATAATAAGGCAGAAGAAGATAAGGCAGAAGAAGTAGAAGAACATAGGAGAACATTTTGTTTATTGCTGAAGTTTAGCCAGCATGTAGAGCTCTGTTAGTTTTGTTTTTTGCAGATTAGGCTGGGGGATGTGGAGAAATCGGAATCACACCTCAGCAATGACTGGAAACTGATTATCTGATTAAATATTTCCTGGATTGATAGATGGATGGATAAATAGATGCCCTTCTAAGAGGAAGGGGTGAAGGTGGGTTTAGATAGAAAGATGTGTTGCCTGTGGCAGGTGTTTCTCTTTCAGACAATGGACACACAACAGGCAGAAGTAGGAGACTCACAAGAGCATTGCTGGAGATTTATCTAAAGAGCACTGGAAAACAATTAGTTTATTGCTGGAGATTAGCAGGCAAGTAGAGCTCTGTTAGTCTTGTTTTTGTCTTTTGCAGATTATGCTGTGGGTCATGTGGAGAAATGGAAAATCACACCTCAGCAGTGACTGGAAACTTGTGGTCAGGTTAGGTGTTTACTGCATGGATGTATAAATAGATGTCCTTCCAAGAGGAAGGGGGTGGAGGTGGGCTTAGATCAGGGGTGCTCAACCCTATTCCTGGCGATCGACCTTCCTGCAGTTTTCAGTTGCAGCCCTTATCAAACACACCTGCCTTAAATTATCAAGTGCTCCTCACGTTCTAAATAATTGGTTCAGGTGTGTTTGATCAGGGTTGGAGCTGAAATCAGCTGGAAGGTCGATCGCCAGGAACAGGGTTGAGCGCCCCTGGCTTAGATAGATACATGTCTTGTCTGTGGCAGGTGTTTCTTTTTCAGGTTATGGACACACAATATGCAAAAGCAGGAAACTCACAAGAGGTGAAGATTAATCTGAAGAACACTAGAGAACATCACAGTGTTTATCCCAGAAATACGCTAGATGACCAATCACTCTGAAGAGTTAGAAAACGGGGCAATGAATGCCTATGAGTTGGCAGAGCTCAGCTCTGCAGGTGCTGGTGATTAATCATTAGTAGAGTATATAACCAGCACAAGACTTTTGATGCTGAAGAGCCGAACACTCCGCTATCAGCTGGAGACCCAGCTGTTGTGGCACAGAGACACACAATTCCATTTCCATTATCAGGTAATGTGGGTTACTTTCATAACCAGGACTTTCCTCTTCAGTGGGAACTATGATGTGTGTCTACAAGTTTGTCATGCATAGCGTGAGTGCACAAGCATGACCAAGGGCGTAACCTTCCAACGACCCCTAGGCCCTTTAATAACCAGAATATGGGAATAATTTTGGAGTTTAGAAATCAGGGGTTGTAATTATGCTTTTTACCTAGCTAGCTATAGTCTAGGGATTTTAAAGATACAACAGTACATTGGGAAAGTGTGCCAGTCCTGAAGGGGAAGGACGCTGCGGAGGCCACCTGCTACCCTGGGGGAGACTAGATGACAATATGAACATGTGGGCTAGCCCTATCCAGGGAGAGCACTACATATTGTATAATAAGCTGGTTAGTGGGTAGGGAAAACATGGGTCCGCCTAAGAAGGTGGAACACTCCGTGGTTGAATGATGCATATGGGATCGCCAATGGGGATCACGCGTAGCTAGTGCTCCCCAGTATGCAGGTAAAACAAGCGGGCATACCAGACATTATACTGGGCCAGACACCCGAGCGAGAAATGGGCTTCACCCGAAGATTATAACATTTTGTGAATGGGTTAGGTGTCGCCCAGCCCGCAGCTCTACAAAAATATCTGTAAGATAGGCGTTGCATGCCAACACTCAAGAGAAAGCAACACTTCTTGTTGAGTGCCCTCTCACTCTCGGGGGACATGGCTCACACTGGCACTGATAGGCCATGGCATCAATTATCTAATGGGCCAACCTCTGTTTTGATGCTGCACTTCCCTTCTGCCAACAACCATAACAGACAAAGAGCTGCTCAGAATAATGTGAGAGTAGGCCCGCTCAAATTCGAGGCACTATTTGCTGACCGAAAATGCCTCCAGATCTCCAACCTTTTTGATTGATGCCAATGCAAACAGCAGAGCTATCTTTATGGACAGAATTTTTAAGGATGCTGAGTTGAGTGGCTCAAACTAATCTCTCTACAGACCCGTTAGGACTACAGAAAGATCCCAAGAGAGCATGAGAGGGTGGCAGGATGGATTTAATCGCCTCGCGCCTCTGAGAAACCGGATGATTAAGTTATGTTTCCCCGAGCGTGCTGCCATCCATCACATCATGGTGAGCAGAGATGACTGCAACAAAGACCTTCATTGTGGAGGGTGACAGCCTATGCTCTAACTTATCCTGAAGGAAAGATAACACAACACCAATCTGGCAAGTCTGGGGATCTTTTTGGCGTGAAGTACACCACTCAGTGAATAGACTCAACTTCAGGGTGTAGGCATGCCTCATAGAGGGTGCTCTAGCCTGAATGATGGTGTTAACCACTGATGCCAGTAGGTCACTTAAGTCTTCCAAGCTCCATCTATGGACCACACATGGAAGTTCCAGAGATCTCAGTCCAGGTGTCAGACGGTGTCCTGTCCTGAGAATCGTCCTTCCTCAAGGGAATACGCCAGGGAGGGGCCATCGTGAGGAAACCCTGGTCTGGTTGGGCCAGAAAGGTGCAACTAACAAGACCTGTTCCTCGTCCTCCCTTACTTTGCACAGAGCTTGTGCGAGTAGACTTACTGAGGGAAACGCATATTTGCACATGCCCAGGGGCCAGCTGTGGGCCAGCGCATGCATGCCAAGGGAGGCTTCAGTCAGGAAATAAAACAACTGTCAATGGGCCTTTTCAGGAGAAGCAGAAGGTCCACCTGGGCTTCCGCAAAGTGCTCCCATATCAGCTGGACCATACCGGGGTGGATCACAAGCAAACTGAGACATGTGGCGGGAGTGTATACCGCCCATACATTTGATATACATCAGCATCGTTGTGCTGTTCGTCCTGACTAGCACATGTTTCTGCTCCAGTACCGATAAAAATTGGTGAAGAGCAAGAAACACTACCAACAGCTCCAGGCCATTAATATGCCAATGCAGTCGGAGTCCTGTCCATGAACCCGCAGCTGCATGCTTGTTGCACACGGCCCCCAAACCCATGTCCATCGAGACGACAACATGTCTGGAGACTTTTTCTAAGGGCACCCTGGTTTATAGAAAGACAAGGTCTGTCCAAGAACTGAGGGTGCGGTGACACAGCAAGATGATGGTCACTCACCATTCCCACGCTCTGGCATGCTCTTCTGTGAGGCGCGCCATCATAGACCTAGGAGATCTCATCCATCCCAAGATAGGGGATGCTCTGCACAGGGAAGAGCTTGCTCTTCTTTCGGTTGACCTGAAGCCCCAACTGGTTAAGGTGCCAGAGCACCATGTCCCTGTGCATAATCAAATATTTTATTGATTTATGTAGTTCACAACAAGGGACAGTGTACAACAATCAACATTCCTCAAGAACGTAAATGTACCCAAATTAGCCCAAAAATAATTTTTCATTGGCCAATTCAAACTAAAAACAATACTCAAAATGAACAACAACAATAAAAAAACAACCACCACAATAACATTAAAAGCCCAGTGTTCACAATGTTGATTATTAAGAAGCCATTTCTGAAATTTATACTTAAATGACTTAAAAAATACATATTCTCTAACACAGTTTTTTTTTACCTTTTAGGACACATGCCTAATCCCCCAGGTTTGTCCAAGTCCCCCCCCCCACCCCTTAACCACCCCTCCCACGAGCCAAAATGGCGTGGTGACGCAACATTCAAAAAGCACTTTACATAAACACCTTAATTATATTCAGATTAAGGCAAATAACTTACTGATGTCCAAACGTAGTCAGTAGTATCTTCAAAGTAAGGTCACTTAAAAGATTCAGAAGGGCATTCCGCTGATTTAATTCAGAAGGGCACTTTTTTTCAGATGGCTCACTGGTTTTACTTTTATTCAATAGGCCTATAAATGCAAGTTAAGCTGGGGTTGCCTTCTTTGAATATAGGAGCAACCACCGCTGGCTTCCATGAGGTAGGGAGACTGTCTTGGTCTATTGAGATATTAATGATATGTGTTAAAGGATTAACAACCAAGGAACAAATTTGTTTCAATAAAAGTGTGTCTATACCACAAAAATCCTTAGCATTTGAAAACTTAAGAGACAATATATTTTTTTACATCTACTTTATTTACTGGATTTAATGCCAAAGCTGTAACACTAGCATTATTTATCTGTAATAAGATTGTATAGCTGTGAGCCAAAGAGGCGCAAGTGCACCCTCTGCGAAGACAGGGAAAGGCCAAGGGGAGGACCTTGTACTGCCATGCTTGACCTTCAGACACAACAGAGTTTCGGAGAAACGGTCAGTGGTGTGGATAAATAGAGACATGAAAGTATGTGTCCTTCAGGTCTATAGACACAAACAATACCTAGGACGGATGCAATGGAGTATGCATTTCTGCTTAAGCATCTTGAACTGCATTTTGTGTAGATAGCGGTTCAAGATACAAAGATCTAGGATTGGTCTTAACCCACCGCTCTTTTTGGGCACGATGAAGTACGGGCTGTAAAACCCACCCTTCATCTTGGTTGGACGGACCGACTCGATTGCTTCGCCTGGAGGATAGCAATCTTCTCTCGCAAGACAGGGGCAAACACAGGGCTGATCTTTGTGAAATGCATGTTTGTGAGCTTGAGAGGCTGTTTTGGTGAACTGAATCGCATAACCAAGTCTATTTGTCCGCATGAGCCACCGTGACAGGCTGTGCAACCCTAACCAGGCTGGCAGAGCTCGCACTGATGGCATCATCGGAGTACTCACTGACGTGCTAGCAGTGGGGCAGCTTGGCAGGAAAGAGCTCACCCTGAAAAGCGGAGCATCCCTGGAAAGCATCCCCCCTACCTGGATCCCGCGCATATCAGCCAGGTTATGCCAGAGGGGGTGTTCCTGTGGCCATCGTCCTCCCCAGTGCACGAGTCGGCCAACTTGGTGGTCATGAGAGCATTGTCAGTTGCTGTGCGAAGCTTATGCATTAAGCCTGGAGAGGAACTACCCTCATGCAGCTCAGCCAGCTTCTGCACCTGGAATAGGGAGGCCAATATGTCTGATTCTAGGTCAGAGACCACACTCACAACCCTCAGAGGGTGAGAGTGGGTCCAGACTGTTATTAGAACATGTCAGCCCACAGTTCAATGCAGCGATGGACATCTGGTCCTCTGTGTCATCAAGTGAGAGTGCGGCCTTCCTGGGGGATGCACCGCCACACTCACTTAAAGCTTGAACGGAGCGTACTGTGGAGGAGTGAGAGGTCCGCAGGCCCGAAGGCGATGAATGAGTCCCCACTGTGACCCTCAGGCCTGCCCAAGTGCTAACCGACTTGCGGGGAGCAGCAAGAGGGGCGAACCCTAATGCTAGAGTGCGCTGCAACCTTCGTTGCGCAACAGTCATGCCCTCGCAGTGAGGGTATGAGCTGTCTGTGAGCACCACCTCAACATGCTGGACTCCAGACATGTTACACAATACTCATGCCCATCATCCTGGGAGCGGAAACCACAGCACCCAGAAACGTATGGTCGGAATGAAATATTTAAAAAGACACGTTGCTCGACCCTGTTGCTCTGTTAGGAGAATCTTCTCTTTTATTTGAAACTGCTCTTTTAGCCACCAGTAAAACTCCCAGGGGAAGACAAGTAGACCCAGTACAGCCGCCGCTGTATGCACTGCACCCACACTGAATGGAATACTGCTTTCTTTCTGGAAGACATCTTAGCAGAAGGTTCTCTTCAGTTTCTCGTGAGGCTCTAAAGTGAAAAGTCTAACAGCTTGCCCTGCATATGCTGGTTATATACTCTACTAAGAATTAATCACCAGCACCTGCGGAGCTGAGCTCTGCCAACTCATAGGCATTCATTGGTCAGTTTTCTTACTCTTCAGAGTGATTGGTCATCTAGCAAACTCCCAATGTGTCGGTAGACACATGTCATAGTTCTCACTGAAGGGGAACAGCTTGCGCATTGCTGGAGCCCGGTCTTTGTATTTTACAGGAGAGCAGCATGTGGAGAAAAATAGGAATCACACACCTCAGCAATAACTGGAAACATGATCAGGAATATCCTTCAAAGGCAGATGGATAGGTGCATAGATGAAAGTCCTTCCAAGAGGAAGAGGGTGGTGGTGGGCATAGATTGTTAGATGTCTTCTCAATGGCAGTTATTTAAATTGTAGGTAATATAACCACAACAGGCAGAAGAAGGAGACTCACAAGAGCATTGTTGAACATTTATCTGAAAATTGCTAGAGAACAGCTTGTACATTGCTGGAGTTCAGCCAGCAGATAGGGCTCTGTTGGTGTTGTCTTTGTCTTTTGCAGATTGGAGTGGAGCAAAAGCAGACTCACATGGGGTGTCACTAGACCCCATTGGGGCGCGTGCCCCAGTAAAAATGGCCAGTGCCCCAGTAAATATGTTTAGTTGCAGTTTACTTTATATGTAAGTGTATTAATGAAGAGTGGTAATCCCAGGATTAAGACAATATTCAATGTAGTTTAATTGAAAAAAAAAACTGACGCATATGCGCAGAAAACCATTCCTTTGTGCTTCACACATTTCTCCCGATCCCGGTGTGAATCCCGATTGTTTAACACGCATGCCAAAAAAAATTGTATAACTGGCGTAACAGCTTAATTCAGAGGTGTCAGCGCGCACTAAGTTTTGGAAGTTTGCAAAACTAATGCTTAAGTATTGTGATGATGATCATATTTTGACTAAACATGGCATGTAAGTTGTTGTTGTTTTTTTGTATAACATTAATTCTCCACCATCAGAGTCCGGTCTCAGACTATTCTATACTTTTATTGTGTTCTCTAGAATTGTCATATGAAATAAAATTCATGCAAAAGATTTCCTAGAAGATCTTGTATCACTTCAGTTGTGTCTTCACATTTGATTGATTTGTGTTATTCATTTAGAAAAATAATTGTATAATAATAATTTAATAATAATAATAATACTTTTATTTATTTATAATATTATAATTATACGCAATTTATAATATTCAGTATAGTTATATATGAGCAAACAATTTTGAGGGGTGGGGTGGGGGTTGAGTGTGCGGAATCGGACGTTACCTCCTGATCAGGACTCAAAATATATATGTTTATGTATATATACTCATTATTTTTTAACACATCTATAGTTATGCGATGGAACAGAGTTAGGGGGTCACACACCAGAAGCGCTGCTTGCATTTCAGAGTTCTAAATATAGGTTTCTATCAGGGTGCACACACCGGCGCTGCAAGTCGGCGGCTGTCCACGGCGCCCAGCCACGACTCGGGTTCATAATTCTGTCGCGCCACAGTGAGCCAACTGAATAGTATCATTAAAACTTAACGTGCGAATGTGCGCGTCTGGTGTGGGATACTTTTAACTGTCATGTGCGCGCCGTGTTGCGTCGCCGAGCGGCGCATCTGGTGTGCGACCTGCTTTAGACCTCTTTCTTGACTCATAGAAACAGCAACGCATGCAGCATGACATCACTTTGTTGCAGAGACGCTATGGGTTGAATGCCAGCAAAGTAGAACACGGAAGCAGCTTAAAGTGGAAAGCGCGGGTATGTCTGTGGTCTGGAGGTATTATAAAGTTAATGACGACAACATTGCCATAGCAAACTGTGAGATACAGTTGAAGTCAAAATTATTAGCCCCTCTGTATTTTTTATTTTTTTCCCAATTTCTGTTTAACGGAGATATTTTTTTTTTCAACACATTTCTATACATAATAGTTTTAATAACTCATTTCTAATAACTGATTTATTTTTTCTTTGCCATGATGACAGTAAATAATATTTTACTAGATCAGCATACTTCTATACAGCTTAAAGTGACAATTAAAGGGTTCATTAGGTTAACTAGGCAGGTTAGGATAATTAGGCAAGTTGAGGTATTTGTTTTTATATTAGATTTTTTGTATATTTACTGTTGCACTAAAGTCCAAAAGTGAAGAATTTAGGTTATTTATTGCTTGATTGTTCAGGCTACCTCGCAGAAGTGCTCTGTTTGTTAACAGAGTTGTTGAATGTTAAAATAAGGTGAATAAAAAAAATAAGGAACATCCTGCGTCTGTTTCTTCGCTTTTCTTTTTTTTTTATTTATTATAAAAGTATTGGATCCAGTATCAGTGGATACTCAAAATCAAATGACTCAGACTACGACTCAAGGGCAAAAAAACCTGAATGGGACATCCCTACTATAATGTTAACATTTTAAGAAGTAGTTGACATGCTAACACATTGATTTCAACTGCTAGCATTGCTAACATGTTTTAATAGGTTTTCATAAAATTATTCTTCCACATTGCTTATCTTTCAGCATTTTTTAAATTGTCTGTTTTGGAAAAACCACAAATCCAGTAAAAAAAAAAATCATATTTTAAAAGATGCATTTTATTCTTAGAAGAATAGTAAAAAGTTAACAGTAAACTCACACTTTAATTTCATGACATTTATTGCCAAAAAAAAATACAAAATATTAGCTAACCTATTTTAAACACAATACCAGGTAAACATGATCATATTTAAATGCATCTCGTTTACTGGATTTGTATTAAATTTGTTTCCCAAACTTTTGTATTAATTTTTAACACAAATACAGCAGCAACCATTTTAATATATCTCTTACATAAAACGTCAATTTAAATAACTGAATTAGTAGCACTAAAAACATTTTCCGCATAGTAAATGTCAAGCCTGCATCAGCACACTTTTTTAAGTGACATCTGGATTTAATAAACCTAAATGTCGGCTGAATCCGGACCCTCATCCCGTAACACTGGTTGCTCGTGGCTGTCAGAAGTTGGCGTGCCGGTGTGCTCTTGTGACGGGTCTTCGGAACAGCAGCTGATGGTGGGAGAAATGACATCAGGACTCGTGTCACATGACTCTGTGCTCTGTTCAGAGGTCGCGGTGGTCGTGATGGTGGCCACGCTGGCAGGGATGGGGTCAAACTCATCATCATCATCCTCCAGGTTGGAACTTTCACTGACGTCTGTGGAAAACAAAGTTGCTTGAGTACACTAAAAATAAATGCAAATTAGCATATTTCTGTATTTTGTGATTCAACTTTTTTTATGCTTTTGAATTGGATTATGGGACCTTGATCTTTCTTCCAACAACTTTTAACCTTAACAAGTTCAAAAAAAGTGAGTTTAATATCTTATATCAAAAGTTTATTAATATCTTTAATAGTTTAAAGTGATATATTGTTTGTTACGCTACAAAAATGTAATAACAGCCTTGTAATAAACTGCCAGTACATTTTCTGCTATTTTACAGACTTTATTCATTCATTTTCCTTTGGCTTAGTCCCTTTATTAATCAGGGGTCACCACAGCGGAATGAACTGCTAACTTATCCAGCATATATTTTACACAGCAGATGCCCTTCCAGCAGCAACCCAGTACTGGGAAACATCCATAAACCCTCATTCATTCACATACACTATGGCCAATTTAGTTTATTCAATTCACCTATAGCGCATGTTTTTGGACTTGTGGGGGAAACCGGAGCACCCCGAGAAAACTCATGCCAACACGGGAAGAACATGCTAACTCCACAGAGAAATGTCAACCGACCCAGCCGGGACTCGAACCAGTGGCCTTCTTGCTGTGGGGTGACAGTGCTAACCACTAAGCCACTGCCCTTAATTTACAGACTTATCTCTCGTTATATTATTTATTACAGGCCTGTAGCCAGCCTGGTAAAAGGGGTGGTTCTTTTTTTCTCAAAGAGTGCCTCATTTTCAATTTAATTATGCAATTTAAAACCTGCTTTTAATGACATTTTAAGCATTATTTTTAGCTGGATTTGCTTGTCAGTTGGTCATCATAACTACAGTTTTTGTCCAAAAATATTTCCTAAATATTTAGAATAAAGAACTATGACAAATGTTTATTTTTAAAATACTAATTTGTTACATATATTTGTTAATATATCATTAGAAAAAATAAATTAATTAAAAATTTGTAGCCTACTGTATTTTATTAGGCACATAACAAACTTTCCTCAGTCAGAATTTAGCCATTTGGATAACAAAAAACACACACACACACACACACATACACACATACATATATATATATATAGATATATACAAAACTTAAAATTAAGAGTTTTATATTTCTCTTTCATTTCTTTTACAATTCGATTGCATCACTCGCAATGCTTCATGGGATTGTAGTTTTTCTCCTCATTAAAGCCATTAAATGTATAATTGACTCGGAAATAGGCATGGGACGATAACCGTTTTCAAGGTATACCGTGGTTTGGAAAAGTTAAGGTTTTAAAACCGCCAAAATTTTCTGTAATACTGTTCCTAAGGTATGTGTAAGAATTTTTTATTTACTTTTTTTTTGTTTTTTAGGACAACAGTATCTTAAGCAGAAAGATGCCATTTTAAATTGTAAAGAAATCTGTGTTTTTGAAACTAATAAAGACAGCAGAAGTCAATGATTCATTTTCATTATTTAGCCTGACATGTTTACTGTAACAAAATACTATATCTCATAGGCCTAGTTTCACAAACCAGGTTTAGCTTAAGCCAGGACTAGACCTTAGTTAAATTAGGCTATTTAAGCCACATTTATAAAAATGGCCTTAGAAAAATACATTACTGGTGTGCATCGGAGAGAAAAAAAATGACACTGCCATATTTTAAGACATCTCACTCAAAGTTATTTTTAGTTGAGAGAGCTCAAACATGCAATTTAATACAAGCCTAGCCTTAAACCTTGTTTGTAAAACCGTGGGATAATCTTTCAAAAAATAAAATATATTGTTTTCAAAGGGGGAAAAAGTTTTCCCAGACATTTACAAAGAATATTTTAGAGCAGTAATCACAATACCATGAAACCGTGATATTTGTATCCAAGGTTATCATACCGTCCTTGCATGGTTTTAAACCTTTAAGAGTTTCCTTTTTCTGTTGAATAAAAAAACGATTTTTGCTGATTGTGAGGAAGATTTAGAAGAAGATTTTATTTTCTAAACCTATGTGAAGACACATTTAATTGGGTGAGTGGAGGGCCATATGAATCTGCCATTATATGTCTTTGAAAACAGGTGATATGTTAAGGCAAGCGGTTATAAAAGAGCACAAGAGAGAACTTGGGGATACAATGAGAACCATCTGTGTCAGAAAAGCATGACATGTATACAATATATGTTAAAAACTGTCATATATATTTGAAAAGACACATACTGTATGGGAGAGATGTGTCCAGTGTAGATGTTTGGAAACATAAACACTAATCATGATTGCCAAATTTCAACTATATGTGGTAAAACAGTGATGAATACATTAGATCTGTACATTATAAGGGCCAAAAAGAAGAGGGGGCTTTAAACTGGGGTTGTAAAGGAGTAGGAGCTGGTGAGGCCTGATGAACCAGGAACCAGCTGTGAAAACACAAAGGTGGAGGAAGCATAGATAAAGAGTACAGAAATTTTGAGGGACATCAGATTGTCCTGGGAAGAGACAAGAGATGGGTCTGCTTATGGACATCTCTGCTTTTTTGGGAAAATAATCCAATAAAGTATATTCTTCTGATATTCATATCCTCCAGACTGAGTTTGATTAGTTAATGGAACAGCCGGAAACCACAACAGTTGCTAGGACCCACCATTTCAAATTACTATGGAAGCCAATGGGTGCTAGCTGCCAACATTTTTCAAAATATCTTCTTTTGTGTATTCAACAGAAAAAAAAAACTCATATAGGATTTTAATCCAGTGAAGGGTGAGTAAATGATCTAAATTTTTTTTTTTTTTTTGGGGGGGGGGGGGGGGGGTAGCTATCCCTTTAAGTACATTTTGATAAGTACCTTTTTGTAGTTTGGTTCATTGCTTATACACTTTAACATTTTAATGAATTTCTATGACGAAAATGAATGTGAAACTTCCAGAACCTGCAAAGCTGAAAAAAGTGACCCTTAGTCCCTTATATATAGGGGTTGCCACAGTGGAACGAACAGCCAACTCTTCCAACATATGCTTTATGCAGCGGATGCCCATCCACCCGCAACCCAGTACTGAGAAACTCATACTCTCTCGCATTCAGAAACACACTCATAGACTACGGTCAATTTAGTTCGTCCAATTCACCTATAGTACATGTCTTTGGAATGTGGGGGAAACCCGAGCACCTGGCGGAAACCCACGTGAACAAGGGAAGACCATGCAAACTCCACATAGAAATGCCAACTGACCCAGCGGGGACTCAAACTAGAGACCTTCTTGCTGTGAAGCAACAGTGCTAACCACTGAGCCATTGTGCCCCCTGACCACACACTTGTAATGCACAAAATACTGTAAACAGTCGACGGTTAACATTTATCAGTGTTAATAATACTGCATCATCCCGATAAAAAAAAAAAAAAAGCATAAATACTTACTGCTAAATGCCTCTGGATATTGTTTTGCAACTTTGCCTTTTAACGTCCTGAAGAAAACACAAAATAAATTAGACATTATGCAGCCTTTTTATGAGCAAAAAAGTATGTCTATCATACATTTTTACCATATTTTACAATACTGTTATCTTTTCATGCATGTTTAGAACAGTAATAATGTGATGCCATATTAAAAGACTCTTTAAGTATCACAGTGGAGCAAAAAATACTAATTACTTGTACACTATGCCTTTTGTTAGCTATCAATTTGTCAGTAATACTCTTTTATTAAAATTTTAAAATATTAATAAAATTTTGTATGATCACTTATTACTTGTTTATTTAATCCTTTAACTGCCCCACCAAGAAAAAAAAATGGATTGCATTTCTTAACTCCTAATATCTCTAGTTAACACAGTCAATGAATTAATGCAAAACACATCCCATAATTTCTAAAATGTCAAGCTCTACCAAATGGTTGATATATCGGTTTATGGTAAAAGTACCGGAATTAATACATATACTATGAAAAATCAAAAAATATAACATATTCAAAATAAAACATTTTTGAATACAAAATCACCTTTATTTATTGATGCCATAAAATATTTCAGATTCTTATTTAACAGGTTTTGTTGTTGTAGTTTTTTTTTTTACAATAAAACCAAAATCAAGTGTAGTAGTGCAACAGGATTATGTTTGTTTGATTTTTCTGTAAACCAACAATGCTGTGTCATTCATTCATTCATTTTCTTTTCGGCTTAGTGCCTTTATTAATCTGGGGTCGCCACAGCGGAATGAACCACCAACTTATCCAGCATTTGTTTTACGCAGCGGATGCCCTTCCAGCCGCAATCTCTGGGAACTACGGACAATTTAGCCTACCCAATTCACCTGTACTGCATGTCTTTGGACTGTGGGGGAAACCGGAGCACCCGGAGGAAACCCACGCAAACGCAGGGAGAACATGCAAACTCCACACAGAAAAGCCAACTAACCCAGCCGAGACTCGAACCAGCAACCTTCTTGCTGTGAGGCGACAGCTCTACCTACTGCGCCACTGCGGCGCCCACAATGCTGTGTGTAAACCATTATTTTAAACAGTCATTTCTTAAATGACTTTAACAGTCATTATTCAAAACAGTTAATATATGGTCAACCCTTTGGTAGAGCAAGCAGTTAAACGATTAATATGCACAAGTCAAAATGAGTATACAGTTTCTATTTACACTTAAATACATGCATTACACTGAATTACAATGTAATATTACTTAACTAATTTAATGAGTTTAATTTGTGAAAAGTTACTTTAATAGCATTTAATGTGACAAACTAGCAAAATATGATAATACACTCATTGCAGAACATCACTGAATTTAATTTTAACTTGCAAACATAACACCTTATTCTTCTGAAGATGCTGTCCAAGTCTTTCTTCATCTCTATCAAAGTCCTGGTGTGCATCAGAAAGTGTTCATTCATCTGCTGTAAGCGCACATTGGACAAGCCGTTGAAGTTGATCAGCATCTCATTGGTCTTCTCAAAGCGGTCCAGCCTGGAGGACATAGAGCAAAACAGGTATAAAACAGCTTCAGGTCTAGGTAGGTCACTAGAATAGAGGTAACGTTGGTTTTATATTTAACTTGTGACACACTTCTTATATTGTTTACCATAGTACTTAGAATATTCGGTCTGAAATCACATGCAAGTATGACTTGAAACAACATTAGCACTTTTTCTTTGTCTGTGAACAATGTTGTACTTTAATAGTCATATTTCACTATTTAGAATTTGGAAGTTATACTATTAAGGAGAAAGTCCTAATTTGTGAATATAAACCAACTTTACCTCAATTTGACTATATAGGGATACTCACATATGTCTCTGGGCTTGAATGATGGCGTTCACATCCTCAGAGTTCACCATACTGAGCATCCTGTTACAGAATATTCCCGAAGCTGTGGGCTCCATTTGAACTTTTGCGAGAGCAAAACGCGATATTTATTGAGTTATGCTTATAATAAGCCGATAGAGACGAGTGTAATCGCTTACGTGCTAAAATATTCGCTTTCTGACCAGTTATCGTCTGACTTTGTTTGTTTCTAAAACGTCGCAGTCTGATGCCGGAGGTTTTGAATGTACGCAGGCTTTTATTTTATTCTTAAAATGATAATACATTTACTGAACTGAAATGCAGGCAGACATTTTTGTTGTGGTGTTGTCATATGATCGCAAAGAGATCGTGACGTATTTGGGAGGCGGGATCTAGAACGTTTTCTTAGCGTTGATTGGATGTTGAGAAAGGCAGAAAGAGCTATTTAAAAGGACTTTAAAATATTGTTCTAATTTGTTTTAACATATAATATTAAATAATAATAATGAGTCGTAAAATTACAGCTGCTCAGGTAATATATGCGCCACACGAGATGGATATTATGGATAATAGCATATGCATATAATATATATATGCATTTTATTTCTATTTATAAATATAAATTAGTTTCTATTTTAAACAGTGGAATTAATTTATTTAAGTATTTTCTAAACCTATTAACATGAATTAAGTTTATATTATTTATGTATGTAAACTGTAATAAAACATTTTTAAGTAATACTTTTTTATTTATTGATTTTAACACATTTGAATTATGTAAAAGATATACATTTGGATAATGAACTCATTCATTCTTTTTCTTTTCGGTTTAGTTCCTTTATTAATCTGGGGTCACCACAGCAGAATGAACCACTAACTTATCCAGCATATGTTTTACGCAAGCGAATGCCCTTTCAGCTGCAACTTATCACTGGGTAACCAGAGGAAACCCACACGAACACAGGGAGAACATGCAAACTCCACACAGAAATGCCAACTGACCCAGCCAAGGCTCGAACCAGCGACCTTTTTGCTGTGAGGCGATCGTGCAACCCACTGTGCCACCATGACACCGGATAATCAACTTATTTGTATTAATAGTATTTATTGTTTAAAGATTGTTATATTCTTTTATTCCATTGTGAATTGTGTAAAACATATGCTGGATAAGTTGGCAGTTCATTCCGCTGTCGTGACCCCTCATGAATAAAGGTAAGCTGAAGGAAAATTAATGAATGAATTTATTTAGCTTCTGCTAATTTTTTTTGTTAACTTAATTTGACATATTATTTGTCTATTGTTTAAGCAGCAAGATTTATTTCACATGAATTATATGTGTGTGCATGTGTGCGTGCGTGTTTTAAAATAATTATATATTGATAAATTAATTTACATTTAGGTTAATAATGGTCATTTAATATTTAAAATTATATAGATTATTGAACATGATTATTTTGCATTTTTGTATATTAATAAATTTTTTAATTTTTTTTTTTACTGATTTTCAGCACTGGTTAGCACTGTTACTCACAAGAAGAAGGTCGCTGGTTTGAGCCTCGGCTGAGTCAGTTGGCTTTTCTGTGTGGAGTTTGCATGTTTTCCCTGTGTTCGTATGGGTTCCCCCACAAGTCCAAAGACATGCAGTACAGGTGAATTGAATAAACTAAAATTGTCTGTATTGTATGAATGAGAGTATATGGATGTTTCCCATTATTGAGTTGCTGCTGAAAGGGCATCTGCTGTGTAAAACATATGATGGTCAAGTTGGCGGTTCATTCCGCTGTAGCAACCTATGATGAATAAAGGCACTAAGCTAAAGGAAAAAATATTAAACTAATGTGTATATAGTTTTTTTTAGCATTCATTCAAATGTAAATGTGTTTTTTAAAATAACATTCTCTCTTTGCTTGTTTGGGATTCCTCCAGCTGCTCCGGTTTACACCACGGTACAGGTGAATTGGATAAACTAAAACTGGCAGTGTATGAGTGTGTGTGTGAATGGGACAGCGTATGAGGTTGCACTTTTAGGGCTGGGTTGTGGCAGGAAGTGCAAAACATGTGCCAGAGTAGTTGGTGGTTCATTCTACTGTGGAGTTTGCAAGTTCTCCCTGTGTTTCCCCCACAGTCCAAAGACATGCGGTATAGGTGAATTCAATAAGCTAAATTGGTCATAGTGTATGTGTGTGAATGTGAGAGTGTTTCCCAGTACTGGGTTGCAGCTTGGAAAAACATATGCTGGATAACGTGACGGTTCATTCCGCTGTGACGACCATTAATAAATAAATCCGAAAGAAAATGAGTGCATGAATCTTTTAGCAACTCAATGTAGTTCGGCGGTTGTCCAGTAAGCGGCAGTAAACACAGATTCAAATCTGATCCTCATTCAGTCAACTTTCACAGAAGAAGCCGATCGCGTAGTCGAGCTCTTCAGGAGAGTTTATCCAAATCTATCACAGTATACAACTTATCCGTATAATTGAAAGGTTTTGCCTTTGAAAAGAGGTGAGAAACTCATTTTACTATTTTTATAAAACCGAAAAATTTGCTTATAAACCCGCTGCTTTCTGTACATGTAGCTGGCTAACGTTAGCATATTCCTTTCTAACGTTCGATACTTGACTTATTCTTCCAAAACATTCTTCGTATTAATGCTTCCTACCATCAATAACGTGTAGATTCAAATGTAGATTCAAAACCATCATGACAACTAACAAAGCGTCTTTGAATCTCATTTCAGCTGGTCAATATGGCATTAGACTGGGTTGGAAATCTTGTTTCAATCCATTGTGGACCAACTCTTGGAGTCTACCAAGGGGAGATTTCTTCAGTGGATCAGACCAGTCAGACCATCTCTCTCAGAAACCCCTTCCACAATGGAGTCAAATGCACTGTGCCTGAGGTCACCTTCAGGTAAATAATAAAGGAGAGATGTGTTATTGTGTCTTTTATCATTTTTAGGGATGTTTTTAAGATGGATATTCTCGTCTCAGTCGTCTTAAGCCACACTTCTGTGGTGTTTTGAAGGCCCCTTATACAATTTGAATTTTGTTAATGTTACGTTTTGCACACTTTTATGGAGTAATTTACTTTACCTTTAAGAATAAAAATTCTGTTATCCTTTACTCAACCTCCATTTATTATAAACCTGCATAAGTTATTTTTTTTCTGTAGAACACCATA
>CAIGQZ010033231.1:1190611-1212610 GCA_903798205.1 Danio tinwini
ATATATATATATATATATATATATATATATATATATATATACACACACACACACACACACACACACACACACACACACACACACACACAAGTTGATGGTCATAAATTGACTTCTGTTATAGCTTCTGATATAAAATTATGGAAGTCAATGTTGACCAATCATTATGGAAGTGAAAAGTTAAAAAGTCTTAAATTTCCCAATTTAGCTCTCTTACAGCAGTTACTATATATATAGAAAACATGCTAAATTTCTTATAAGATCCATTGCAGCATCAGCTCTCTCTTCAAAGTGTCTGAAATAGTTTGTTCAAAAATCCAGTCTTTCTAAACCCCTCCTTTCCAAAAGTTTACTGTACTCTAATTGGTCAGATGGTCCAGTCTATTGTGATTGGTGAACTTCTGGTAAAAATTAAGCGAGCAAATTTAATGAACCTCTCTTTAGAATGTCAACACAGCGAGTCTCGTAACGTATGTGTATATGCCCCAGTATAGTGAAGGGGACTCTATACTACTCAGTGAGCGCCGTCTTTTGGATGAGACGTTACACCGAGGTCCTTACTCTCTGTGGTCACTAAAAATTCCAGGATGCCCTTTGAAAAAGAGTAGGGGTTTAACCCTGGCATCCTGGCCAAAATTTTGCCCACTGGTCTCCGTCCATCATGGCTTTCTAACATCCCCATATCATAATTGGCTTCATCACTCTGTCTCCTCTCCACCAATCAGCTGGTGTGTGGTGTGCTGTCTGGTGCAATATGGCTGCCGTCGTGTCATCCAGGTGGTTGCTGCACACTGGTGGTGGACGAGGAATGCTTTGAGTGTCTAGAAAAGCACTATATAAATTTAATGAACTATTATTATTATTATTATTATTATATGATATTGATGTAAATTATGTTTACAAAACATTATAAAACTCAGAAATACCCTGAATAAAAAAAAAAATGCCATAAACACTCCTGAAGTGATTTTCTCCTTGAGAAATGAACTTCAATCAACTGGGGTTAAACTTCAAATGAACTGTTCTGCTTCTATTTGAAATGCATGTTCTTACAGTTTGCTTGAAGTAAAACAGGGTTTTCTGAAACTTTGAATCAAATAAGTCAATTGTTTTGTAAACGGGATTAGTTTCAAAAAGCTTAAAATATCAAAGCTGCTGATCAGAAAGGTGTAAATAATTGGAACAAAAATACTTAACCAAGTTAAAAGTGTGCAAAGCTAATTTGACCAAATTATGTTGATGTTTGAAGGCACCAAAACAAACATGCAACAAACATTCAACAAGGGCCGGTTGCACCAGCGTAAGTTAAAACATAGCCTAGTTGAACCTAGTTGTAACTTAAAGGGACACTACGTTACAACTTACACATTATTAAATATTTTTGTTGCACCACTGAACTTAGTTTAAACGTAACGCAAAGCTCCAACTAAATATTTATGGCAACATCCCCACATGTATAACGCTAGAAAAGAGAAGACAGCGAGATTAGTTTACATTGAGGTGCTCACGATCATAATGAAGAATGGTCTTTCTCTACTTACAGCCTTAATTTCCTCCCAAATCTCACATTTTTTTTCGGTTTATGAAATAAGAGTAAATTTTTTTCAAGGATGGTTTTGTGTTAATTGTATCCATCAATTAAAACAAGAATTTCTTCATGACTGAGTTTTTCTTCCTGCTCTTTTCTCTTTCATGTGTAAATATAATTTTTTTTTAAGTTTAATGTTTTGATAACTTCGTGTATTTTGAGTGCATTCACTGCTCCCAAAGGAGGTGTGTGCACGCTCCGTTATTAGTGACTGACTATTTAAACATAAAAATGTAATTTGTCACTTAATTTTCATAGGACAGTTATATATAGATGCATTAGTTTCAGATTTTTAAAGCAGTTTAACGACTTTAATGCTTTTTTTATTGTATATTACGTCATTCAATGCGGCTACACATGACTTTATGGAGAGCATACAACCTACTAACTACGGTTTGCATTAAAAACATGTGGTGCAACCGAAGTAAGAACAAATTTCGTTACAAACTAGCTAGTAGTTACTAATCCCCTAGTGTGGACTTTACATTCAAGTTTAAGAAAGAACTTACGATCAGCTGGTGCAACCCTACCCAGGACTTTTGATTTCGATTGGAGCATTTGACTTAATGATTTTGACCAATCAAAATCTGACTTGAAGTGGTGCATGCCGGTTAGAAATGTCACATGTGGGATCGAAGTACCGTGATGACACTTCGATAGTAGATTTGATGACGACACCACTACTTTGCTATTGGCCAGATCACTGTGTGACAATGATCACGTGTTTCATGTATATATTTTTGACAATTTCAGTTTCAACAATTCTCAAATACAGACTTACAAAGCTGCTTTTTATGCCAAATCTCCAGCTAATACATCATGTTTATTAAGAGATTACAAATATTTTAATGCAATCATCGTTTTTGTTAATTAATTGGTTAATATAGGCTAGAGTGTGTGTGTGTGCGTGGGGGGTTTATTTTGGAGATTTTTATTAAATACTGTATTCCATGCCATATCCTATTTAGATAATAATTTTTTATTGATTAACTCAACTTAAAAACACAATTTAAACTTTTAATCAGGGCTTAAAAAAAAAAAAAAAAAATCGGTTCACTCCGAGCAGAATTGATATTTTTTTAGTTTCTGTTCTTAAACAAAAATTCCGAAAACGTTTTTCTAGAAAAAAAAACCCCAGTTAGAACGTTATTTTATAACAAAGTATTGCAGGGCTCTAGAGTGCCCTGATTTCTTAATAATACAACTATTTCTATTCAAGGGGTAAAATTAAAGGAATTTTCGATAAGTATCATTAAAGAAACATTTATAATATGAACTTGCTTTTGGTTATATCTAGGTATACCGGCTTTGCGCACTATGCACGCTTTTTTTCACCAGCAGCAGTTGATTGACAGACTGCTTAAAGGCGCTACACACACAGCCCCACTATTTGTTATCCAGCGGCAAGTGCTAAAACACGCGACACAGTTTTATTTCTTGCCGATTTGGGTGTTTTGTTTCTTTTTTAAAGTGTCTTTCATTTTTTTAAAATCTCTCAAATTAGGCTAACATAAACTCCCTCTGATATATTTGTTCAATAATGTGCTGTAGGCTATTGACCAACACCCCCTGTATACAGTTTAGGCTACACACTGCAGGTCTACATTTCTGATGTGTTATGAATTACATTTTTTAGCGTAAATGACAGTGAGACATGCAAAATTTAGTTTTTATTGTAAAATATACACTATAATCCAGTACAAAGTAAAATAATATTTATTAATTGCCTATTGGCAGCGTAGGCCTATATTTTTGTTACATCCCCAAAGCTGTATTTGTTACATCTCCAAAGCTTGTGAAAATAAAAAAACATAACATACGTTAATGCTTTTAATTTATAGTGGGTTATTTATTAAGTATCTGAACTGTATATGACATGGACCTGCTGGTAAGAACATTTCTGCAGTGGTTTACATGTCAAATTGTAAAAGTAGGGTTTTCAAAAAAAATAAAGTTTTGACATTTCGCAAGGGCTTCAGCTGGTCCCGAACTCAGTTTCGCGACTTGACGTTTACGTTTTCTTTTAAATTGGTTTTTCATTCGATTGAAAGCCGAAATATTGCTGGACAGACAAAGTAACTTTCGGTTTTGGAAGATAGCTGTTTCAGTAATGAAAGAAACAGTTGGTGGAAACACACACACATACACCGTATACACTTATAGGTCTATTCATTATTGATTTATTTAACATTAAACACACAGTAATTAAGAGTAAAAAAAAAAAGTGCTCACTGCGGTTTCCCTGATTTCTGTGGTTGTCAGTGGTGCGGCATTGCTAAATCACTTTTGTTTTAATCAGATATAAAGATTATATAGCCTATTTTAGTTATTTAGCATAATATATAGTTATTTAGTTTAATTAGTGTACTTTATAAATGTATAAATTATTTAGTGCTTTTTGGATTTAGGCATAGGCCGAGTATAAAACTTCATTTTACTTGTAAATACAAAAGATTATGCGGTTTAGTTATTTTATTTTATTTATTTTTTGATGGCACTTTATTGCATGTTGAATGTTACATTTACAAAGATTTTTATTAAACAAGTGCATACCACAAGATATTTTTGTTGGTGTAAAAATATTAAAAGTATCATTCTCATATTCTTGCCTTATTTATCTTTAATATAAATATAAAATTGTATACAATGCAATGCGTGGTGCACCTAAGAAAAAAAGGCGCACCAAGGCAAAACGTTAGTCTAGAGCTCTGTATTGGATAGATTAATTGATAGATTGTGTGTGCATTTTAATAACATTGACACTATATTTTTACGATTGATTAAATTAGGGATGCTAACGATTACTCGATCAATTTATTGTCGGTAGGCCTAACCCAAAACCAATAGACCTTATTGATGACCGATTAAGCATGGGCATTTAATAAGTTATGCTTTGCGCTGTGAGACGTGTCCCTGATTTCACACATTACATAATCAAATGTGTGCAGTTAACGTTACCTTGTGGAGTCGTGCACTCTCTTGACTTTGCATATTGGGGACACATAAAACCCTGTTATTCACAGATCACGTTTATGTCCGCTAGTGCTGCCGTTAATCCGCGGGTCAAGTAATCAAAAAGTAGGCTACATGACGTTTAATTATGGGTTAAGAAGACCAAACATTGGTTGTGCAAACTTTACATATACTTCCTCTAAAATAGTATTATTATTATTATGAAAGTGTTTCAAGCTATATTATATTTTTATAGACTGGCATATGCCTAAATACGCATCAGGGCCAGACATTTATAGTTTATATAAAAACGAGCGCTTACCTCAGTTCACTGTGATCATTTTGCAGATCATATTGCATAATCAGTTAATTCTTCAGTAGCCTTGTAAATTATGTATTTTATTAATAGATTGTTTATAAGGACTAAGCTATTAATTACTGTAATTCTCCGAATGGAAAATGATTAGGTGGGTTGATAATATATCATATCATTCAAAACTTTATCTATCATGTTCTGCCCCTCATCTTTCAATAGGCTATTACAGATTGATTTATCAGATGATTTGTCATAAGGGAACTATTAACAAAAGGATTTTCTTTATGGAGACCCATCTAAAAACAATCAATAATTAATTTAGTATAAATACAAATTAACAATAACTTAAACTGAAACATACCTTTGTCCATGAAAGAGCAGGTTCTTGGTAACCTTTAAGACAGGCTTGTCGCATCAGAAACGACTCTCGTTTTGTGACGTCTGCTTCGCGGGCATTTCATGTCGCATTTGTTCACGTGCTTTAAATGAATGTTTTTTGTCTCCCAAATTCATATAATAAAGAGAACGATAAAATAACATTATTAACCGATTGATTGTAAACGTTTCTGTTCCGAACGATTAAAGTTGATCTTGTTTTCGTTTTGTATTGGTTTACAGAGATACCTCACGAGCTCACGCAACAAGCCAGAATGAAAACAAAGGAGCTGCCATGTTTTCATACACAGCCGAGAGACTATATATACATATAATATCATATAATAACGAGCCCTATTCGATCTGGGCTCAAATGAACATTGTCGTCGTCTTGATGAACAGCCACAAAGCCAAAAAAAAAGAGCAGATTTTATCCTGTGCCCCGTAGTTTTTTCTGAGCCAGTCTGAAGCGCGAGCGGTTCTGCGTTTTTGCTTGTGCTCGTTGCGTTTCTTTATTTGAAATAACAAACTTCTTGAGCTGATGATAATAATGTGCGCTTGATTATTGACGTGCTTTTAAAACCTGATCCTGTCAGAAACTGACAAACGCGAGAGTGACGTGTGAAAAAACAAAAGGAGAAGCTGGGAAAAAAAGGAGCACATTATTTTTTCAGCAAACGTGAACAAACTGCCATGTTTAACTATTATTATCACCTTTTGGACTATTATGAACTCGGAATGATGGAATTACTTTCTAACAAAAGGCTACACGTGCTGCTGAAGATTAAGACACATTTAATCATGAGAGGTCTGCACTGACTGGGCTCTATTTCCTGTTGTTTTGAACCTAAATAAGGACTAAATGTATGCAGTGTGTAGTTTTTCAGTAAGTGGTAACATATTGGAGACTCTAAAGTTTTGTATGTGTTCATATATGTTGCATTTATTTATTTATTTTATATAATTGCAGACGTTACAGTAGGCTATTTCGCACTGTCATTGATCTGCAGTTATAATCAACTCATGTTCATAGAAAAGTTAGTAATAAACATTTATACAGAAGTATTTCTGTGTGTAAAGCATCTGTTTTGTGAGAAGTGCTTCTCATATGATATGTGAGCGACCCATACAGCTTTACTTTAGACATTTTCTCGAGCGAAAATAACGTTGACTGCAACTTTCTGTCGTACACCATGACCACCAAAAGAGTACCATTGGTACCCTTTTAGCTGTGGAAACGCAAGCCTGATAAAGGTGACCCGTACCGACCCATACCGTACTGTACCAGTCAGTGGAAACGAGCCATTAAAGGCACAGGCCACAAAAACAGCTACATGGTTGTTCAGAGCAGAAATTCCAATAATCTGAAAGCTATAATAAATAATCTGATGGGTGTTTTGAGCTGAAATTTACAGACACTTTTTAGAGACACAAAAGACTTATCTTAAAGGGCACCTATGGTGAAAAATCTACTTTTCAAGCTGTTTAGACAGACGTGTAGGTATAGTGTATAGACCGTCATATTGAGGTGATATAAACACACTCAGTCCTTTTTTTTTCAATTTAACAACATAAAAACGGTGGACCAATTGGAGCGGTTTTGAGATCGACCGCAACGACGTAGGAGTGCGGTCCCCCCGCCCACCAATATTGATTGACAGGTGCGCATTACCATATCCTCAGTATGTTGTTTCACGTCCGCCATTTTCAGCGTGTGAGTCAAAGTGAAGGCACCAAAGAAACACTCTTGCTCTATTTTTAGATGTAAGGCTCATTGGGCTCAACATTCACCAAGTTATCACTCTTCTCGCCGCCAGTGTTTGTGAGTTTTGCTGAGTTTGCATACATGTGTACTTTTCATTGCGTCTTCTTTAAACTTCAGCGGTTTGCATTTCCCTCAGTCACAGAAGCTCCCTGTCATCTTAACTAGGTGCAGCTGGAAAGTGCGAGCACGTTGCCTCACGTGCGCGTCCCTCCATTGGAAATAACGAACTAACGACTCGCAGCGCCATGCATTTCACGGTGTCGTGGATGAAAGTGAGGACCGGGAGGGAGGGGGTGGGTGTCGCGGATGAAAGTAAGGACCGCGGGGGTTCGCTCACTATTCTGCCGCCTTGGTTGCCTCTATGGACGTGCTGGCCCTGCTCAGGACACTGTTCATATGTCTGCAGCGCCACAGAGCGTTATCTGAATAGTTTCATTTTAAATAACATGCGAATGTGCGCATCTGGTATGCCGTGTCGTGGCTCTGTGCGGTGCATCCGGTGTATGACGCACTTTAGTTATAGCTTCAAGCAGGTCGTACACCAGAAGCGTCGCTCAGCGACAAGCAGTGTCGCGCCACGAAGCGGCATGCATTTCTGAATTCTAAACATAAGTTTCTATCAGGTGACACACACCAGCGCCGCAAGTGTGCGATACTTTCAACTGTCATGTGCACGCTGTGTCGCAGTGCATCCGGTGTGTGATGCCCTTCAGTCAAAGTTAATTCAGTGTGCTTGGTTATTAGTCTCGGTGTAGGCTACAAGCTCGGAGCTTTAAACTAGCACACAGTTGGCTGTAAAACTATACAAAGACACATGATTTTGTACTCTCTGCTTGGACTGTGTCCGAGTCGTACATGTACCGCTGAATGCTGGTCCTCTCACTCATGTTGCTTCTCTCTGTCTGCCTGTCTGTAGCCATACACAAAGCGGGGGAGCTCTTGGCTCCGCCTCCTTGTTAAGTTGGGCGGGAAGTCGAAACTAATTTTCATGTGTAGCAACACACCCCTAAAACAGCGAACTGTGTACACGCCCCCAAAATGGCACTTTTTAATACATCATAATAAAAAAATCTAAATTGCGTTTTGAACTGAACCTAAACTGGCACACTCAGAAGAACCATAATATTAATATTACATCTTAAAAAAGGGGTAAAATAGGTGCCCTTTAAATCTTGAAAAAGGAGTAAAATAGGTGCCCTTTAAATACTATTTCAATGTCAAGTAACAGGAAACTGTTAAAACATCTAGAGTTTAAATTCAATTCATAATTCTGTATTATAGAAGACGTAATCTCAGTATGTTTTATACAGAGTCTATATTCTCAGTTTGATATTTATATACTATAATTATTTTGTTGTTATTGCAATGGGATCTGTTATGACAGCAGCACACCAGAGCCCTAAAGTATCCGGCTTAATGGCTCCATTTTAACTATATTTTTAACTCTGCTAATCTCATTGACCGCCATCTGCAACCATGAATCAAGTTGAACACATGCTTCTATTGATAGTTAATAGACACGCCCCTTACTGCTGCTGATTGGCTGCAAGTGTGTTTTGGGCGTTGGTCCGACACTTGTCAAAAGCATGTTTCAAATCTTGCTTTGTGCAATTGAATTAGCTGCATTATATACTAAATGAAATGTAACTTAGCCTAAAACAGGATAATTAATCTTTGTATGCCAAATAAAGTCGCTTACTCTATTTCCCTTCTTTATCTACAGTGCCATGGACATAAAAGATCTCAAAATTCTAGAGATCTCAAAAAATTCTATTGCAGTCTCCAAGCAGAATGGTCCAGACTCCAGCTCTACCACTTTGATGCCGCATGGTGGACGCAAGGACAAGGGTGGGGGTGGTGGTGGTGGTGCCCCGGTGAACAGCGCTCCTGTGATGGTACCTAATAAAGCTGAACCCAGACTGCAGGAAGGAGGAGTTTCGCCAGTGCCACATTATTCCAAGAGTTACGGTGAACGTCACATAGATATGGCTGTACAGGGTAAAGGCTTTAGACGAAGACACAACTCATGTGAGTCTTCTTAGTCATGTATTTTTTTAGTTAAACTTTAAGCTTTATGTATATGATTCTTTGTAGGGAATATACATTTAAAACAGTAACATTATAAAAGATGATAATTTATTATTAAGGGATATTATTAGACCTATTACAAATTGTAAGATATAAAAAAATGGACAAAAGCATGCTCAATCAATCTAAATGAGTGCTCAGCCAACCAAAAAGGGCAAAATGATTTCTGAAGGATTACAATCAATTTCATTTTTTAATATGTAAAAAAACGGCACCACAAAAGCTCCAAAAATATAAATTTATTAACTTAAAAAGGATCTCACAAAGTATGTGATGTTTCGAGCACACCGGCTCGTCATCAGAAAAGTCACATGCTTTGTGAGAGCCTTTTAAAGTTAATAAATCTATATTTTGGAGCTTTGGTGTTGCCACCTTTATGATTTTTTATATATTAAAAAATAAAATTGATTGTGATCCTTCAGAAGTCATTTAAAAATCTTATTTAGTGCTTAAGAAACATTTGTGATTAAAGTGGCAATTGGTTTTTGCTGCTTTTTTGTGGAAACTATGATAGTTACATTCAGTAGTTTGGGAAGGTTTAATATGGGAAAAAAGAAAATATCACAAGGGACATTATAGAATTGTAATGTAACAAAGAGTTTACATTTTTTTAAATATATAATGTTCATTTGGACATGCAATTCAAAAAATCCAGAAATTTTCTTAGAAAAGCAGCAAAAATTGTTTTCAACATTGATTAAAAAGAAACATTATTAATAATTGAATACAAATAATTATTTGATCGTTTTAGGATCATGTGACACTGAAGATTAGGTTAGTGACTGGTAAAGACATTTTTTACCATTTTATTTATAAAATGCATCACATTTTTACCATTTCTAATCAAATAAATGCAGTTTCAGAACCATTAGAAATTCTTTTTCATTCATTTTAACTGGTAATATAAGTGATTATGCAAGCTTTTATATAAAACACACATGTACAGATATGGAAAAAAAGACAAATCGAAAAGTCTAATTATAAATATATATATATATATATATATATATGCAAGCACACAATATAAAACATACTTTTTCTCTATAAACTACAACTCGAAATCCAGTAAATTTGGGACATTTTTAAAAATGCTATAAAATCAAGAATATGTGATTTGCTGATTATCTTTGACTGTTATATAATTGACAATGTACAAAGAAAAGATTTACAATAATTTCAGAATGAAAATGAGTTGTATTCTGGAAATTTAAGCTAATTTTGATTTGATTGTGCCTGCAACACATTCCAAAAAGCAAAAGGTTTTGCTAGGTCTGGGCGATTAATCGAAAAGTAATTGAAATCGACAATCAGAACCTATAATCGATCAAATTTTTTTCAGGAAAATTTTTTTCAGTCACTTTCCCTATCCTTTTTCCTATTTCCTACTTATTATATTATACTTATGCCAAGCGCATGCGTACCGTCTGGCCAAGCATTGCATTCCCACACACCTTTTGAAAAAATGTAACTACACGTCACAACGACACGAAGCGCAAGCTTTGTGATTGGTCGGTTTAGTAGTGATGACGAGGGTGGACAGCACGGTAAGCTGCATTTTAGGCAATATGTGTTTTAATTTCAGTTGTTTAGTGCTGATGTTCAACAAATAATCATAGATAGTAGATAGTGTGTTTACTTCAATTATTTTAAAATTAAGTAATCCACTTATCCACATCCACATTCAAAAATCTCTCACTTGTAATATGTGAACATATTTACTGTACAAAACCTGTCAGTTAACTATGAGAGCAAAAACATAAAATAAATAAATTAAATAATCGTAATCGTAATCGAGTTAAAAATGTTAAATTAATCGAGACTTTAGGTCAAATCGTCCAGCCCTAAGTTTTGCCCAATCTGCCATAATATAATACTTGAGCTGCTTAACAGTCAGTTGTCGTCATTATCTGGTTTTCCTTTTCATAATTACTTATTCATTTTTAATTTTTACATCATGTAGGCCATCCAAACCACACTGTTGTAGCACAATGAAGCAGAATGAGAGTTGATCTAATAACCATAGGCTTGCTATGAAAGATTTCATCCTGGTGGTGGTGTATGGCTCTACATTCTCCAATATACAGAATGTCTCCATATTAATGGTACTTTTGCACACATTTCTCTGCTGAACCATGGTAGGCATTTACCTTTGCATTTTGGTCTCTCTGAAATTTAACACTGAAATCCCAGAAACAAGCTGAACAGACGTTGAGATTCGAGTTTCAAAGTTGAGATTGTGTTCTTGATAATCTGAAATCTGCTCTGGTCTGATACAGCTTACACCATCAACAACAAGTCAAGTGGCATTTCTTGATGCCGCAGCACACTGTGTTCAGTTGCAGTGGTGTCTCTGAAGTTCCCCTGAGCTCATGTTGCTTTATTTAACAGCACAACATGACAGTTTTTTCATGCAGTGCAATCTGAGGCTCATAGCTGAAGCACGTTCATCCAAGGGTTCCTGCCTTGCTCCACACAGATTGAGATTTATTTGGATTTCCTCAATGTTTTCACAATACTAAATGTGGTAGTTGGTGAAAGATTAAAATTGGCTGTGATTTTGCATTGATAAATGTGATTTTCGATTTGTTTGATAATTCTCACATGGCTTTTGGCACAAAGTGATGATTCATGATCCTGCTTTACTTGCAAAAGCTGCGATGCTCATTTTATACCCAACCATGAAGGCTTAATATATCACCAATTCACCTGCTTATTATGAACTGCTTCAAAATGTTTGATTTGGATATTCTGTGACCCTTTAACTTTTATTTTGCCTCTTTCCCAATGTTTTTGGAGTGTGTAGCAGGCATCAAAACCAAAATTTGTTTCTTTGTACTTTTGTCACTTAAACAAAATGTAAAGATGATCAGCAAATTGCATATTCTTGGTTTTATTGCATTTGTTGTCGGGTTGTAATAAACGCCCACTTTCATTTTGTTTGCAGGGTCGTCTAGTTGCAGAGGTCCAAATCAGGCCACACCGAAAAAGAACGGACTCAAGAATGGTGGTCACATGAAGAACAAAGATGATGAATGTTTTGGAGACGGTATGGACGATGTTCTCGACGAGGACTTTGACTTTGAAGGGAACCTGGCGCTGTTCGACAAGGCTGCGGTGTTCTCGCAGATCGAATCGTCAGAACGGCGAGGAAACGGTGCGAGATCTCGAGGGACACCTGGAGAGCAAACACCATCCAGATACCGGCATGATGAGAACATCCTTGAGGCCAAACCTGTTGTTTATAGACAGATTACAGTTCCACAGAATGGAATGAAAGAATATAGCACTGGTAAGAATTAGAGCTGCATGATATTGGTATAAAATGCAATTGAAAAATTTTGCTTACCTGCAATATGCAATATGAATGCAATCGCACCAGATGGCTTGAATAGCTCAATTTGCAAAGAAAGTGTAATTTTAGATTGATTAGGAGGATTTTGTAGGGAAGTGTATCTGCATAAAATGAAATAAGCATAGATAAATACAATGCAAATTAAATAAAGAGTACCTAATGGAGTCTAAACCTATTCAGATGTAGAAAATTTATAGTCACATATAAATTAAATTAAATTCAAATAATAAATGTAATATTAACCCTCCTGTCATGTTCACATACCACCCCTTACTTTAGTGTTCTCGGTCAAATTTGACCGGTCTGTTTTAACTGCTTTTATATTAGCACAAAGAAAATCCACCACCAAATTGTTATTTACCATTCTTTAGCTGTGAACACTGTCTCAAAGTAGTGTTTAACATGAATTTATAGAATTAAACATAAAATAACTGCAGTGAAAATACAAATAGGCACTGAAAATGTATTACAGAATGAACAATAGATGACAGAAATCAAAATACTTTGTTTCATTACCAATAGACAGCTTGCTAAAATAATGATCTCAGAGTCTAACCAAAGAAAGTGAAATTCATTTTGAGAATGATTTCTCAATCAGCAAAGCACAAACAAAACTGTATCATTTCCTATGTACTGAGTGCTCAAATTTTCATTCAGTCCTTCAATTGAAGTATATTAGTGTACTAATGTAAGGAATAGTGACTGAGGATATGGATGGTGAGTATGGACACAGAACTAGCACTAATTATACTTTGGTCATTTTTGAGTGAGATGTTTAATGGTCTAATCCAATAAAATAATTGTTCCTAAGCTAAGGTAAAAGTGCTACTGCTAGACCCAGAGATTGGATAACAGAACAAAAGAACAAAATAAAAGATAAAGAACAAATGGGGAAAAAAAAGAAAGAACAAATGAAAGAACAAAATAAAGAGAAAGGAACAAACGAAAGAAAGAGAAAGAAAGAAAGAAAGAAAGAAAGAAAGAAAGAAAGAAAGAAAGAAAAAGAAATTAGTATAAATTGGCCACTAAACTGACAAAACGTAAAATTGTAATGTTTCTCTGTGAGATCAGGCTGGAGGATTGGCACAAGCAGGTAAAAAAGATGTGTAGCTGCAAAAGACATTATTCAGTCTGGTGAGTGAGTGAGTGAGTTGGGGTGATGTGAATGGGGATGTTTTCTGTCTGATGGAAGAATATTGTCTGGATACCCATTCGTTTCCTATGGCGGTCACTTTTGACCGGGAACACCACAGGTGTAACAAGGTTGATTAAAACACTCAAAATTCAATTAAAGAGGTGATCATCACTTTTATATGTTCAAGTGCATAGTGTGGAGGTTATTAAAAGACCTTGAGGCAATCAGATGTAAAACACAATATTTATGAATATTTTAAGTTGTAAATTGGTTTAATTTGACCCGAACACGACAGGAAGGTTAATGATAAAGAAATAATAATAGTAAATATGTAATTACTTGTGACTATATGCTTTAACCTAGCTTTAAATGCTTACATGATAGGGCTGCATGATATTAGACAGATTTGACATTGAGATATTTTTTCCTGTGCGATATATATTGCGATATACATACAATTTCACTAGATGACTTAAACTGCTCTATTTGGAAAGTGATTAATTTAGATAAATTTTAATGGTTTTGTTGGGGAGTCAAATATAAATATATTTTTATGTAATGTATTATATACATATAATAAACAAACTACTATCATAAATAAACACAATGGAGCAAATATTAAAGTGAAATAAACAGTGCCTTGTTTTCTGGGGAGAGTTTACAGTATTCAGGTACGGAAATTCAATCAAATGTAAAATAACGTTGTATAGTCTTCATCATATAAATATTTCAATAAAATGGGCTAATAAAATGTTTAAAACTTTCTTAAAATGCTCCTTAATAGCCTTAAAAACACATGCAGATGATTAATTTTCACTCTATTATGGTTCAATTCGGCAGTCTTCACAAAAATTGTTATTATATTTGGTCATTAAAAGGTCCTATTATAAGGTCACAAGCCTTAAAAATACATGCAAATGATAAACTTTCATAATAATGGCAAAAATATATTTTTAAGTAATTCAGAATAATTTTTTCCAATATCTCCAGTGTAGTGTGATTTGGTTTCTTGCTGAAAACCACATGGAAGTCCTCCAGTGTATGTCCAGCCTTAACCACATAAAGATGATCATTACGCAAACAACTCAAATTACAGGTTTCAAACTGAGATGGCAACAAAAAAGCAAAACTTGTTGACTGCATCTTTAAAGCAAGGTTTAAATAGCCCATATTATGCATTAAAAAAGGTCATATTTTGGTTTTGGCAGATATACATGCAAGGTCAAAAAGCACTTTTATTGTCTTATAATTTATGATTTGTTTTTACCTAATTATCCCAACGACCCCCATGTGATTAGTTCAGCGATTTATTTGTTCCCAAACCCCTCTTTTGCGTGATGCTAATCTGCGCTGATTGGTTTGATGACCCAGTCTGTTGTGATTGGTAGACTGTGTTCAGTGCGAGACCGAGAGAAACGTCCACCATGGTTTATCAACATTGATAAGTAAAAACAGTGACACGCATTTAGTATTAATCCATACAGTGGCGAAAACCAAACTATTCACACAGTTCACAAACGCATTAAGAAAAAGAAAGCGGCACGTGTAGCGTTTTCAGCGTGGTGTTAGACTCGATATGTGAATATAAATAGATAACCAGATACAGTACAAGCCGCGTGGAGTGAGTACAAGTAACAAAACACAATTAAATGCATATTTTGCAAGCTGGAAAAAACAAGGAGGCAACCATTTTAATCGCACTTACTTGCACTTATGAAATGGAGCAAGAAACTGGTCCATATAAACTGTACTGATAAAGTTCCTATCAAGCTCTGACTAAGTCGCATACATCAATAGTCTTTTCTGGTCCTTCCTTTAACAAACGGCTGATGAATCCCCCGTTGCAGGGTAGATTATTGCACCAATCACCAGAACGTTCACTCATTACTGTTTACTCCTCTTCAGTCATGATCAGTCCCACACACACCCACACTCTGCTAGCGTTTGAAGGGAAAGGCGCGTTCACGTTTTACTGGACCTGACACTTCATATTTGGTATTGTTTCATGCCGACGTTGATATGAACAGGAAAAAAATCCAGACGAATGACGAGTCCAATCTTTTATTTAAAAAAAATAGATATTTTTAAGCAAGGTGCACTTTCACATTTAAACATCAGCTAGATGTGTTCATTCACATAGAGCTGTTGCACACTGCATGGAAGGTCATTTTCAAAAACCCAAAATAGGGGCCCTTTAAAAATACTTTTGACTGAAGTGTCCCACTTGCAGCCAATCAGCAGTAAGATGTGTCTAGTTACTATAGTGTAGATATCAGAAAGGGGTTGAAGTCATGTTGGTTTGTGGTCATGTTTGTTTTGGTGTTTTCAAATATCAACGTTTTTTGGCAAAATTGACTTTGCGCATAGATTAATGAGCTATATTGGTACGTTGTCTTCAGATATCTGACTTCATGTCTTTTTTCCCCCTAGATTCAGGGCTTGTGGTACCCAGCATCTCTTTCGAGTTGCACAAGCGTCTGTTAGCTGCAGCAGAAAGTCACGGTCTCTCTCTGGAGCGCAGGCTTGAGATGACGGGTGTATGTGCGAGTCAGATGGCGCTCACACTACTTGGAGGGCCAAACAGGTTTGTGAGGCCTAAGCAAAAAAAAACAAGGCCATTTTGTGTCAAATGAACCAAATTACACATGTCCTGAAGCATTCTTTGTTTGCACTAGTTTACATTTCCTGATAGTTGTAATTTAAAAGAAGGCTATTAACATGACAAACCATAAATTAAGATCTTAAGAATCCAGCTGTTTTATGACCCATTTTAAATTTGTATAAAATTATTAGATATTCAATTATATGTTCAATTTGTTAACATGAAGCATGAAGGGAAATGTTAGCTGTATTTGTTTAGAAAAATAAAACTGTACGGCTGTTTTAAAACCGTTTCACTAAACATTCCTGTCACGTCTGTGACTTTGTAAGAAACAGAAAAAACCCATCTTGAGAGTCCATAAGCATTCACTGCATGGTTAAGTATTACAATGTTACAGTGACAAATTTTTTTTATGTATATATATTGCCATGAAATAGCCATAAGTTGCTAATGTGGCAATAAATAAATAATAAATAAATAAATGTTACAGTGACCCTATAATTTAATATTTGAATTTAATATTTAATATAAATAGCTTTATTTTTATGAGATGCAATATAGATGAGCAACTTCACAAAAACAAGTATGCTGAACATTAAAGTGGAAATTTCAAATATAATACTGATTTTATACAACAGTAACACAACAAAAGGCGGTTCATTTTTTTTGTCATTTAGCAGACGTTTTTTTCCAAAACAACTTACAAGTGAGGCATTAAGCGATTCAACGTGGAGGCACAATATTGCCTGTTTTTATTTAAATGTTTAGTCAAGAACCAAATCAGCTTAGGAACCCCTACAGTTGGAGATAACAGAATGTAAAAGTCCTGTGTTTAACCTGCTTTGAATCTGTATATGAATGAGAAATGGCAAATGGAATGGGATCAATGTAAAAAACAAACATATTATACAAAGTGAATCCATTTGTAAATGAAAGTAAATCAGGTTGTATAGTGAGATGTAGAATCGGTCACTCAAGACATACACATTCATATTTATTGAAAGGGGAAGAAAAACCTATCTGTGACTTGTGTATAAATATTTTGATGATAAAGCATATTTTAATAGAATGAGTATTTTTAAATGATATTAGAAAACGTTTTTATTGAGGAAATATTTTAAAGGAAAAATTCAAATGGGGCTAATAAATCTGACTTTAACCTGTGGTTAAGGTAACACAGATTGACACATATGTATGCTCTGGTTTTCATCAGTCTGGTTCTTTTCTTAGACTTACCCCAAAGAATGTGCATCAACGGCCCACGGTGGCCCTGCTGTGTGGCCCTCATGTCCAGGGAGCTCAGGGCATCAGCTGTGGACGTCACTTAGCCAACCATGAAGTAGAGGTCGTCCTGTTCCTGCCAAATTTCGTCAAGATGTTGGAGGCCATCACCAGTGAACTGGCACTATTCGGAAAGACAGGAGGCAGACTGGTTTCTAATGTAAAAGGTGTGCCACTTATGCAGCTACATTTATTAACGCTACACTATTTAAACAGTAGTGATATATAAATAACATTTTAAATGTTTATTTATAGTTAAATGTCAGAAACATTTTAGAAAATGTATCATAATGTTCAAAACATTAAAGTGAGGCTGAGTTTACACTAGTGTATTTTCATTTTAAAACCGATTTAAACTCTTCATCCATATTGTCTTTTCTACTATGTTTCAGTATCCCTCCACACTTTACAACATAAAATGCATGATTTGTGACCATTCACACTCACTGAGCATGCAAATAGTTCGCCGACATCCTAAAGCCTGGTTTATACTTGCGTAACCCATGGCGCAAGCCTTGTGTGTAGCAGTGCATTTATACTTGTGCGCTGTTTCTGTTTCTCTGCAATAACACTTCCGAAACACTAGCTGGCAGTAGGTGTTTATGTTTCTCTGTGTCGAGTTTCTTTGCTGGTTTTTTGTTTTTTTCTGAACACTTCCTTAATGTACAAGTGGCTCAAATTCGCTCATTTTGAGGCGGGAACTGGTGGACGTGCAACAACTTTAATCATAAGGTAAACACAAAACAACAGTCTCCATCCGGAGCTCCTTCACGGGACTCCACACTTGTAAACACTCGCTGCATCGGGCGCGCAGCTCTCACCTCCGCCCACACTTGTCAGCGCTACCAAGCCGACCAATCACAGAGCTTGCGCTCTTGCGTCAAAATTGCCGACGGCCACGGCGAGGGGCTATGTGCCGTAGCATACACGTGCGTTTGACGCAGAAGTATAAATCGGCCTTTACTTGTTTTGTATTGGTCATATGAGAGAAACTTGACGAATCAGAGAACGAAGCACAGGTCAAGAGGACCAGTCAGGGAGTGATTGTGGATAGCTGCGTTTCTGTGTTTAAAAGTTGCCATTTTCATTCATCTATACTGAAATGGAACAACAGTGTTTGCAAAATAAAATGGGGTCTTCTGTTCTCAAAACTTTCTGTTTTCACAGCTCAGTGTAGACGCCTGGAGTAACCATAACAAAACCTATACATTTTAAAACAAAAATGCACTAGTGTAAAGGGCACCCAAGTACCCTATATTGACAGTAATATGGTCATGGCACATTATTATTATTTCCTATTACTGATGAATATACTTGGCTGTTTTTTCCTATTTAAAAAAAAAGTATGTATTTCTAATGCCCTCCACACAATTGAGAGCATCTATTAGATTAATATTAGGTGTGTGAATCTACACTGGTCTCCTGGTTAAGTTCAGTTACGATTACCATGTTATCTATTCGGTTCAATTCCCCGATATCTCCGTGCATTGACGATGCTTTCCATTTACAATTATATATTTTTCTTCACAACAAAAGATTTAAGGTTGTTTAATATATATTCATATTTATACAATTGTAATATTGTAATACAATTTTGTCCTTTAATAAGCAGTCAGATATATGAGCTGTATCTTTAATTTTGCCTTAAAGAAAATACTCTTTTTGAATATATCAAATAAAACTCAAATAAAATCACAGAAGACAAAATGAGCATTTGTAGTAAACTAATGTAAATATTTTTCCGCTTGCTTTTTGTGTGTTGTCGAGCGTGTTCCTACATTCCTATGATTGGGCATAGTGTTCAACAGAAAGGGCTGCGATTGGCTTTAAAACTGTCAGTGCTGTTCACTGATGAGTGACGTGGACACTGAAGAACGTAACAGTTTATATGCGCGTAATAAAATGCACATTGCACAGCTATCACAGCTGATCTGTGATAGACCTCATGGAGAAAGCTCGCTCTACAGACACTCATGTCAGGATCCAGAAGTATCGCTTTAGTAATGATAAAGAACAGGAAAAGTTACCTTTACATGCCAGCAGTTTAAAGGTCTAAAGAGAGAGAGAGCTTTAAAGAGCCCCTATTACACATTGAAATGAGTCATATTTCGGTTTTATGGGTCTCCAACAACATACTGATATGTATGCAAGGTCAAAAAACACGTTCATGGTCTTATAATATGCATTTATTTTTACCTAATTATCCCAGCGACTCCCATATGAATCGTTCAGCGATTCATTTGTTCCCAAACCCCTCCTTAGCGCGAAGCTAATCTGCGCTGATTGGACCGATGACAGCCTGTTGCGATTGGTCGACAGCGTTCAGCGCGAGACAGTAAAATGCCCAGCGCGGTTTATCAAGCCACCGGGTCGCCAACATTGGTATAGGATCCAATCGCAGCGGACGCCCGAAACACGATTCAAAGTAAACTTACTAACACCACAGTAAACAGTACCCGGTTCTCAACAGTGTTATTCAGACACCTCAGCGCCGAAAGCAGTGCAGTTAAACACTAGCATATTGCTCTTGTTAAGTATGACACACATTCAATTTTAATCCACACAGCAGCAAAAGCTGAACTATTCTGAACCTTGACCGCTGCACGTGTGCAGGATCAGCTAACGGTGGCCATAGCAACGACAAATGGCAGTGGAACGAGCTCACAAAAGCATTTAAATCTGTAAACAAATCAGCACGCGTCACGTTTACAACGTGGCATTAGACGCGATATGAGAATATAAAGAGTTAACCTGATACAGTACACACGATTACTAGTAACAAAACATGTAGATCATTTCTATTTGCAATCATTGCTGTGGCACATCGTCCGTGAACGGCTATATGTTCTAAGGGCTTACCTGCACTCTGCTTTTCTAAACGATCACATCCCCAGCCGGGAGGTTGTAGCGTCCTCTGTCCTCTGACAAGCTATCTCTGCAGGCTCCCGCTTCGCAAGCCTTTTCAGTGCTGCTCACCAGCCCGAAGCCCAGCGTTCACCAGCCTGCCGGTGTACCTAATAATTTGTCCTTATTTTGCCCACCTAATCTGTTCATTACAAGATGGAGGAAGAAACTAATGCATGAGCTGTGTAGTGATAAATGGCCCATTGTAAGCGTGCAGATTTCTGAATGACTGCTTTCCCTCACACTTCCAATAATATCCAGGTAAGCACAGCATCTTCATGAGCGTCTTGCTGCTGTGTTAGTGGGCAGGGCCGCAGGTTTGAATTTTGCCTGGTCTGCGCGCGCAACCATTATGTTTCCTAACGACGTCACGCTAAAACGGCTAAAGACTCGTTATCAAGACGATTCATTTAAACCACTATGAGTCGACTCTTTTATAGATGAATCAATAGTTTTAAAAACTGTCCACTTTCAGATTTAAGCTTTAGCTGGATATTTCACTTCACTAAGAGCTGTTACACACTACATGGTAGGTCATTTTCAAAAACCCATAATAGGGGCTCTTTAATATCCTCCCTAGCAGTGAAATAGTGTCTCCTAGTTCTGCTGTACTTCAGTGTCAGTGAAAGACTGTCCAGCAAACTTGCATGCAGTGCACAGTTGTCTGCTTTTTAAGTAGTATTTTAATCACTCGCCCTCACCTTGCGACATAGATCCTATGGCATAAATGACATCAGTACGTAATAACTGGTGGTGATCTATTAATGAACCAGTACCGAATTGTTCACGTCTGCATCGTGGTGCATCGAATAAACAATTAATTTTGACACCCTTCATTAATATGTAAATGTGTTGCTGATTTTTTTTTTCTCAATAAGAAAATAAACACAAACGACGGGAGGTAAGAAAAACGGTTAAGAGCTTCTGATCGTATCTATGTTTGTGTTTGCACAAGCTTTGGCATTGCTGTCAACTAAAGTCACATTACATATTTATTTTACAAATTATTGAAATAAGCATTACAAATTACTTATTGATTTATAAATGTAGCATATTATATAGTATTATTTTCCTAAGTAAACATAATTGCGAGATTAAAGCCCTACTCACACTGTGAGATTTCAGCCGCGATTTTGTCATCTGAGACAAATTTGGGAAATCCTAAAAGATTCCTGAAATCCTGGGCTAGAATCTGTGATCGTTGATCGTTGGTTTGACATGTTCGCAGACAGCCGCTCTGTGCCCGTTGTGATCAGATTTTCTCTCCGATGAAGTTCTGGCAGTGTCAGAAGATTTTAGATGCTTTCCTGCAGTGTAACAACAGCTGCATTGAGCGTCAATCCAAGAACCAATAGGAGCTCTGAGTTTGATGATGCGATTCATGCGTCAATTCAATTGACCACGGGGAAATGGCAAAACAGTTTTTTTCTTCCTGGTTTTACTATTGAGACATGCTGTGTGCAAAATTGCCGCTGTCATGAGAAATCGAGTCCTCCCTGACAATTGGGACCGCCTAGCACCTATTGGTTCAGTGGAGTTGTAATGGGTATAGTTTGTAGCGCCTGATTAATATACTGTATGTATGTATGTATGTGTATGTATATATATATATATATATATATATATATATATATATATATATAT
>CAIGQZ010033231.1:1237128-1259622 GCA_903798205.1 Danio tinwini
AATGTCTAATGTAAAAATAGTATTCGTCTAATGTAAATCTAAGCTACATATTAGCAAAGTATTTCCTTTAAAGAGAACAAATGTAGTTAAAGGCTTCTGAACTTCTGCACATTTGATCAACTATATTTTAAAATTGCTTAGTATTTTCCTTTTGTATTTTTTTCTCTTCGCAGTAGAAATGTGTATATTCTTGTCACATGACTCGCTGTGTGCTTGTGGCATTCTTACAACTAGGTGCGCCTGGAAAGCAGGAGCGCATCACCGCCAATATGCGTGCTCTAGCTAGGTGCCTCCATTGAAAATAATAAAGCTTGCGTGTGCGGCCCTTAGTTATAGCCTCAGCCATAGCTAAAGTCAGCCTTTAATCCATTATTTGCGAAACATCGCAAATGGTTAAAGAAGAGTTTAACATGTCTCAATCAAGGTGGGGTGGGCGGGGGTGTCGCGGATGAAAGTGAGGACCCTGGGGGTTGCGGACGCCGCCCTCACTATTCTGCTGCCCTAGGCAGGCGCCTAGGTCGCCTCTATGGACACGCCGGCCCTGGCTGCACTTGCAACAAAGAGAGCATTAGTCACGCGAGTCGCACCAATTAACAGAAGTCGCACCGCATCTGTATGTATTTTAACTGTATTTTTAGATCGCTCATGGATCATTTACCTGTGTTGTGGCTTCTGTAGGCTATGCATAATATACAGAGGCGCACATGCGTCTTTGATCCTGTCAGGTGTGGCGCGCCCACTCTTATTCCCATACTGCAGAGAGTGTCTGTATGAACTCCACCATGGATGATTCAGAGAGCAGAAATTTGTAAACGCGCGTAAATGTAGAGATGGAAATGACATGCTGTTGTGTCAATGAGATAGTACATATGGCTAGTTTATTAAAGGAAGTTGTGATCTGGAGCTATATGGAAAATAACATTAACTTGACTTAAAGGGGGGCGGGAAAAGCCATTGGGAGGGCGGGGCGCCCCTTAATATAATGGTAGGGGAAACACTGATATCAATACAACAGTGTATATTAACTTGTATCCTGTCACATTTGCAGCGAGTAGACATGCAAACAGTGCAAAATTAAATGTGTGTGTGTGTGTGTGTACTTGTGATAACACTTGTGTATGACTCATTGTTGCAAAAAAGCTTGAATAAACTCAACCACAAATGCATCAAATAAACTTACTTGCTATATTTGACTCATTAACTGAATATCTGCTTTATCTATGTCTGTCTCTGTCACTTGTGCTGTTTATCTGATGTGATGCAGTAGAAGCAGATATGTATACGGGAACGATGGGCGGGAAGAAAAAAAACAGCTAAACTTTGCTCTGACCCCAACATGGTGTTTGAATTAGGGCTGCACAACATATCGTTTCGGCATGGATATCGCAATGTGAGCATTTGCAATAGACACATCGCAGGATCTGATATGTGGATTATAGTCTAGTAAATGTTGAAAAAAACATGTGACTTGGTTACACTTTTAACTCCAAAAATGTACCAAAACGTTTATCATTTGCATATATTTATAAGGTCTGTTACTGGGTAAGCATTTTTGCGGTTTGTAAATTAAAGAGAGATTATTGAAGTCTATGCAGTGTTTTTTTATATTTGAAAATTACATGTATTTACCTTAATACTTCTAGACTCCTAAAAAACTATAAAGTCCTGTTTATTTTATTTGTATCTTTGCTACTATTTATCAGTGCTTGTGTTTGGTTTATTATATTTCATCCAGATGTGCTAGCCTATAGAATTATCCCAATCAATCTAAACTAACATATTCTTACCAAATTGTCAATCAAGTCATCTGGTGAAATTATACTCTATAACGAAATTAGGGCCGGGTGATGAAATCAGTATCAATATTTATTGACTGAACACCATTGTCGAACAATAAAAAACAAGTTCGGTATGACGTTTTGGTTTGAACCCTGTAGTTTTATTAAAATGTGGCTGCTTAGCGCGCACCTCAATGCCAATAAGCTTAGGGTGTAAGTTTGTTATTTGCAATCGAGTCTCACACAACTTGCATAATGCGCACATGGTATGCAAGTGGCCATGCGTGACACATGCGAATCTTCCAGGTAAACCTAGTAAAAAAAAAAAACTTTTTCCCGAGCGCACCGCAATTTATGCAAGTAGAACTAACCAATCTGCTTCACACATTTCAGTAATAACAGCAGACTAATTCCCTCAGACAAACACAGTGCACCCAAACGCTGCAGCGCCTTTTTTCTTTTCTCCATAAACTTGCATCAGAGCTGCAGTGATGGTTTGTCCGTTTGTCATTCTCAAATGGTTGATTGTCGCCTAGTTACAAGAAATGCCATAGAAAATAGTGAAGGAAACCATGCTGATAATGGAACTTTTTGGAATAGAATACAAATGTGTCAGCTGTTTGTTTCCTCGTAATGTAAGCCTATAACAGTGATATGGACAATGATCAGATTTCTGTTTTTGTGATATCCTTTTTTTAGATTTACTTTGTTAAATAGCAAAAAATAAATAAATGCATAAATGGCACTCTTCCACACACCTTTCAATCAACCAGTATCAAGAATATCAACAGACCATAGAATAAGTAGTTTTATTTTACTCGAGTAAAATGTTAGGCTACTCTACCAACCTCTGTCCAGCAGTCACAGATATTACATTTGTTGTGCCTGTATTTTAAATTTTATTACAATTTTTTGACTCTACGTTCCAGTAGCCATAGACTTGCATGTTACAAATCACCAAGCACCACAGTTTCAGCAAAAAATCTACTTTGATGTTTTACTGAAGAAAAAAAGGTCACCAACAAGTTAGAAAGCCTAGGGCTGAGTTAACAGCAGATGTTCATTTTTGGTTGAACTATCACATTATCTGTTCTACAGACTTTTGTGGCAATTGTGCATGAAAACAAACATACGCAAATGTGAATAGCTGATATATTGAACATTTTCATGGACACACACACCGTGACACATTAGCACTTCATAACTGATCTAAAAATAGAGTGCGTATCTCAGCGGCCCTCTTGAAGCACACTAACTGCACTCATTAAATGAACATGTTGAATGATGCCACATTTGCGGTTGAAAGCAAGAATCTAAGAGCATCCAAACGTGTGGTAGGGTCATATTATAGCAGTACTGTAATGCAGTTGTGAACAGTGGAGGTCAGATGTTTTGTAAGAGGATGTGAAGTAGATGGATTTAAGGGATGAAAGGCTCTATCTGCGAGCACATCACGTCTCTGTTCTCTCTCATTGAAGCTGGTTTCCTGGTTCCTCATGTAGCCTGCAGGCCACTGTCAGGCCTCCCCGACTGAGTCTCACATGTGCTTTGCTGTGAGCGCAATGCCATAAATTGCAGCCTCTGACGTTTTGTGTGACATTCAAAGGAGTTTGGGTTTAATGGCCTGCAAGTTTATTTTCAGGACCGAATCAATTAGATGATCAGGGAAATGTAAGGGAACTAATGGGCCTGGTCATAAGTCATATTGAAAAGAATTATGAAGTGAGTTTGTAAATGTGACTGATGAATATTAGCATCGTTATAATGTTTTTTTTTACTGATAATAGTAATGATAATAATGATGATACTTTAACAAATTCAAAGTAGTAATAATAAATAGTAAATCATTTTTTTTTAAAGAATAGGAAACAAGAATGTTTTTAATTATTTAGTATTGTTGTAATAATAATGAAATGTAATAATAAATAATGTAATAATTTATTATTATTTCTCATTCATTCATTTTCTTTTCGGCATAGTCGCTTTATTAATCAGAGGTCGCCACAGCATGATGACGCGCCAACTTATCCAGCATATGGTTTTCGCTACATTCATTCTTAGATGGCGGGGCGCCACACCAATATTCATCCCGTCACGGCTACATTACAGCTTCTCATTCAAAACATTCAGTCATTTTTTTTATAATCGCACCAAAACGTATTAAAAAGTAAGTAAATTATAACAGTGCAAACTTTTCTGTAACTGTAGTAGTGCTGTGGGTTATTTGTTTAACCCTTTAAGGTGACATGCTGACTGACTGACTGACTGACTGACTGACTGACAGGGCTGCGCAATGCGTGAAGCTAGCAAACACGAAGTAGCTTTCAGTTAAGATGAACACAGTTTCCATAATTATACTGTATAAAGGTCTATGTTTCTGCATACAATGGTTTTATCTTGCTGGAGTTCATAGCCGTTTCATTTTACTTCAGGATGCATCAATGCCGCTTTGTAGGTCTATTGGAGACATTCATAAATATTCCTAGCAAATTTCTTTTTTACACATTACTTTCGTTGATGGTGATTGCCAATATTTTATAAATAAATTAAATATTGGGCTTAAATCACAGAAGCCAACTCAAACATAAACACACGTAAAGTTTGACAAAACAACCCTTGTATTTTAACTAATATAACACAAACTAACTCTAAACCATTTCTCATGATGCACCTGGCTATAGTGCTGTGTGAATAACCTTAAAGTTTTACATTGGTCAAAACAAATATTCCTTAGTTGAGCTCTAAATTAAAAACAGAGATTTAACCTTTAGATTTAACTGTGTTTTGAACGTAAAATATATTACTTGAAAAATAAAACTAATAATATTAAAATGAAATAAAAGATACATAAAAAATGTATGCTTATTTACGGAAGAAAAATGAAAAGGGGAAAAAAATACAAATAATAAATACTACATAAAAATAATAAAATACAATAACACATCAGAACTTAAATGAACCGTTCGCTTGTTACATATTTTCTTACAGGTCACATTAACAAATACAAATAAAGATTGACTTTTAATTGGATGAAGTACTGCTTGAATTTTATTTTTTCAATGCAGTATAGTATAGTCAGTATACAGTATAGCGAGTTTTGCCTAATATTAAAATCAAAAAGCCTTTTACTAAAAGCTTTTATATAATTCTTCTGTGCAGTTCTTAAGGATACTTCTGTTGTCCTTTTAAAACTTGATGTGGATGCAGGAAAAAAGTTGACGTCCATTTAAGCAAGCCTTGACAGAACCAGGCTGTACAAAGCCACTCTTGTCAGAGTGTGAATAATAGGAACGGCTTTTCTTCTTCATCGTGCCCTCTGGAAACTTCCACAGTCCCCATCATGTTGGAGCCCCCCGTCTGCCTCCAGAGCTCCGCTGCAAGTTTTTGTGTCAGATTCTCAAGGAATGAAAAGTCCTCTTGTGCAAGGCGTAGCCCAGCCGATGCAATCCTCAAACAATGATATCATTTGTAACAAGGGATTTGCCAAGGCGCACCCCGAATTTGCTGCTGATCAGAGAAAGCCTTGTTGATTCTGATTGGTCGATGTGTCGCTCTTTGAATTTTAGCTTCTTGTTTTCTACGGATGTTGCTCTGATTTGTCAGGAACCCTGCTTGTTTTGATATGGCACACTTGATTTTGTCTGTATGTGTCGTCTTTTGGTATTTTCACATGGTTGCATCATTTTATGTTCCCTCTGTTAAGGTTGTTTAGGGTGAGTGTGCACTGAATAGCACCATCTGGACCATTTGCTCAGATTAGTGTCAATATGAGAGTCAAATTATTTAATGTAGGCTGAAGAAATCGGTCGCTTTACATTCCCATTTACTGGGATAGCATTTCTGTTGTTTTCCTGAACAATTTTTTTTTTTTTTTTTTTTTTTTTTTGCTAGTCATCTTAAAGTATGGCTTAAATCGAGGTTGGACAAGTTGTTTCTGTCACTAAGGGATGTATATTGGATCTTAATAGTGACGCATGTCTTGGCAGACGACATCTAATAAAGTCTCAAGTACATGTTGTGTTAATTGTGGCATTGTGAGTATGCCTTAAATAGATTGTTGCTTTACTTGGCAAGTGTGGTAGAGGCGGTTGGTTAAATTGAAACAAATTGACTGTTGCATTTTTTTTCTAGTGTATACATAGTTTAATTTTATTTGATTATTTTGTTGTTTTGTTTCAGCATTTTTATTTGTTATTTGTTTTGTTTTTTATTAAGATTCTCAGTGATATTTTTATTTATTTATTTTTTACGTGATTTATTCTTACCTGTTTTTGTAATTTGTAGGGATGCAACAATTATAGATTTTGGTTGTATGATTAGGAATAATCATGGTTTCACGATTATTATTCATCCATGCATTTCAAAATCACATGACACCTCCTTATATTTTAAAGTGTTGTTTATTGCTGCTCAGTAACCAATAATAACAGGACAAAATAATAAAAACAAACAATAGTCAATTTCTCTTTGCACTCAAATAAGTGAAAACAGTTTTTGGCATTTAAACAAGTAATAATTTCACACTGAAAATAAACGACAGAACAGTCAATAAATAAATTAATTAATAAAAATAAGAATAAAATAGTATTTGTCTAATGTTAATCTAAGCTACATATTAGCGAATTTTCTATTTAAAGACAACAAATGTGGTCAAAGGCTGCTGGACATCTGTCTGAAAGGCACTTTTGACTGTTGCTATGTTACAAAATTGTTTGGTATTTTTCATTTTAGATTTTTTTTCCAATTTGAAGTAGAAATGTGTGTATTCCATACAAAGTATGAAGCTAATCGGTCAGTTCTTGTCATGGGACTTGCGCTCCAAGGAGCGGTGCGCTCGCTGCATTCTTTTAGCTAGGTGCGCATGGAAATCCTGAGCACGCCGCAAGCTGCCAATATGTACACGCAAACCGCATGCCTCCATTAGAAATAACGAAATTGTGCACACAAAAGACGCAATATGTGAACGGCCCTTAGTTAATATCCTTAGCCATAGTTAAAATCAGTCTTTAATCCAGTGTGCGTGCGTATTGTGTACAAGCTCGGAATTTAAATTAGCGGCATAACTTTTAGTTGCAGCAGTTTTGTTCTGCAGAAACATGGTGTTGAGAAACCTTTACGATTAGTTAACTGTGACAAATTAAAGTTAATTGTGAAATCGATTAATTGTTGCGTCCCTAGTAGGGCTGGACGATATGGCAATAATGCAATCTCGATAATTATTTTGAACTATAACAATATATATTTCCATATCAGTTGTTAATGCTTCCAGATTTAAAAGAGTAGCCCAACAATGACTGAAGCCACAAATTACAGGGTCTATTAAATGGCATAATATAAATTCTCTTATATCAATATCAATGTCTATAATAATCTCTAATATCAACACACTTTTAGATTCCCATTGTTGCACATTTCTGCTGTGATTGGCTTTTAGAACAACATAGAGAAAAAAAACAGAGCTCATCATTGTTATTGACATAAATTATTGCAATTCTTTATAATATTGTTTATCATCCAGCCCTAATCTCTAGTAATTAGTAGGGTTTTTTGCAGTTTTTTTTCAAGTTTGTAATTTGTTTGGTTTATTTTTTTCTTGTTTAGTTTTTTCTTTTCTTTTTTCTGTGTCTGTGTGTTTTGTTTTTGTTTATCTGATGTTATTTGTGGTATTTTGTGTTTTACTTTTGTGTGTTTGTATTATTTTATTTTGTTTATTTATTTGTTTATTTAGTGTTTACGATTGTTTTGCTTTTACTTTTGTGTTTTTGTTTCTATTCATTTGAACATCCAGTTGTATACAAAATTCAGCTCGCTTTATCTCCCTCATCCAGTGCATCTTGACCTAGAAAAGTTTGATAACTCTTGAATTCTGCAATGAAAAACAATTTTCGTTTAACTTCCATCACACTGTAAAAAAAAAAAAGACAAAAAATATTTTTTGTTGCTTATTTTAATAAGTTAGTCAGGTTTCAACTAGTTTAAAAAAAAAAAAGTTATACAAAGTTTAATTTCATATTTTTGGTCCGTTTAATTGATGCAAGTTAGGATGACCAGAACATTTAATTGATTTAATGACCAGTTAATTTGATTCAACAAAAAAAAATTAAATAAAAAAAAAGGCAGCTAATTTTTTTACAGTGCACAGGCCAGTTTAAAACACAACCATCAAGCCTGACACATCCCAACATTTTTTGAAAAGCTGTTTCACTACAACGACAATCAGTTTCCTGTCTTTACATGAATCATGCTATTCCAGTGTGACAAGTATAAAATTAGTTAGTCGGAGCAGCAGGGGACAACTGTGTTTTTAAAGGGAAGTGTGTGATATCTTAACTGTAAGGTCTTCTGTCGATTTATGCCATTATTGGCACCCGTTTGGCCGTCTAGCCAGCACCCTTCAACCCGTACCGCTCATCACCCACCAATGCTAATACAGGAAGACCGTTTTAGTCCTAGCAGCTCAGACAGGAAGTGACTTCATGTTGGGGCCCACTGCAGTTTTTAAGCCAGTGCTACTTTGCATTGAACAGGCTGGCAGTCGGTTGACAAATTAATGAGGTCAAAGCGCTCTGTGTCATATCATATCTGCTTCACAAGCCCAACGTATGCACTGCACCACTTGTGAAAAAAAGAAAATAAAAATAAGGTGGGTGGATTCAACCGGTGTGAATGTGAACCAGAAACGGTTGAGAGTAATTGCAAAATGGGACTTGCATTGTCTTAAAACCATTTTGAAGTGTTTAGTATAGGCCTACTGAGCTTATTTATTTGTTTACAAATTCTGGACGTATAGGTTACTGTTAAGTGGATGCAACCAGTGACCTCTCAATAAATATTTTTTATTTTTATTGTTTTCAATTAGCTTTTTAGTTTTATGATGATTATTGTTTTATGAATTTATTTATTTTTTGTATTTTGTAGTTTTTTAAATTTTATTTTTGTAATCTCAATAAATAGTTTTTATTTTTCATTGTTTTAAATTAGGTTTTTGTTTTATGATGAATATGGTATCTTTTTGTGATTTTTTTTTTTTTTTCTTTTTTTGTATTTTTCTGTTTTTTAAATTTTGTTTATTTCTGTGCTCAATAAATAGTTTATATTTTTTATTTTTTTAAATAATTTTTCTGTTTAATGATGATTGTTTTGATTTTTATTTTTGGCATTTTTCAGTTTTTATTTTATTGTTTTTTTTTGTGCTCTCAATAAATAGTTTTTATTTTTTATTGTTTTAATTATTTAAGTTTTATGATGATTATTATTTGTTTCGTTAAGTTTTTACTTGGTATTTTATATTTTATTTTTGTGTTCTCAATAAATAGTTTTTATCTTAATTGTTTTAAATTTGTTTTGTTTTATGATTATTATTATTTTAGTTTTTTATTTTTGGTATTTTTAAGTTTTTTTTAATATTTTATATTTGTGTTCTCAATAAATTGTTTATATTTTTATTAGTTTTAATTTTATTAGTTTTTATTTTTATTTCTGTGCTCTCAATAAATATATTTTTATTTTTAAGTTTGATTTTTGTCTTTTTTGTGATGATTTTTAAAATAAAAATAGATAAAAAAACATTTTATATTATAAAAATAATATTAAATAAAAAATAAATAAAAAAGGAAAAATACTAAAAATATATATTTTTTCTGTTGTTGTTTTTGTGCATTCTTTTTACTTGTAGTTTCATTTTTTTTATTCATTTTTTTTCTTAAAAAAAAAAAAAAATATATATATATATATATAAAATAGGTTGATTTTTCAAAGCTCTTGTTTAGTTTTAGAGTTAATAAATGATTTCTAACTTTAAGCATTTTCTATGCTCTTCTTCACTTCTAATAAATTGAATGCTTTAGAATTTGGTTTTAATTCAGGTGCAGCTGAATTTCTATGAGAAACAGTCTCTGACTTCCTGCTCATTTGTTCCTTTGAGAATTGTAGGTGAGAAGAGCAGCCTTGCATGTGTCATTTGCTTAAGTTCAAGTTCAGTTCACAAATTTGTCCCAGCATAATGGAAATACAGCAATACTTGCTTTTGACATTCAAGTTGCTCATCACCATGAAAGTGAAGTGTTTTTTTTTTTTTTTGGTTACTTCTCATTTCTCCCTATGGGTCTTTTCAATTCGGAGTATTTTTTTCTTCATTGTGGTAGTAACTACAGCACTGCTTTATTTAACCCAATGTTAATCTGAAGAGAAAAAATAGAAAATTATATTTTTAAACCATAGACTCCATTGCATGATTGCTTTAACGTAATTGTCTGTAAATTAATACATTATGCATTTCTTTTTTTTGTAACATTGAATTTTTTGTCATATTCGATGGATATAATTGCAGGGGCTGTTCTGCTTTGCATGTGTGTACTAAACAAATACAGTTCTGTTTTATACAGCGCTTATGCACACACTTAATTAAAATGCCTATGATTTTAAAGAATCAGCATTAATTCTTGTATCACAAGATTTATCTTTTAGTCTGTACTGTTAATTGAAATGTTATAAATAACATGTCCTAGACATAAAATATCTCACATCTAACCAGAGACTTTGTGCGTTGTTACTTTTCGATAATTGACACACAGATGATAGATAAGACAAAACAGATAAAGGGTAGATGACTCCAAAGTAATCTTAATGTCCTTTTTAAAGTTGATTGAGAAATGCCTCTCATAACCCATCCGGTTTCAACAGTGTAGTATTAGTTTGGTCATGGATGGTTGATTTCCAAGTGTAAAGTGCTTGTTTTGTGGGGTGGTTAGATGCCCTCAGTTCACACTGAATATTTAACAGGCTTTCTGCAAGCCTGCTTTGCTGCTCAGCGCCTTCTTCCTGTCTGAGGCATCGGAAAATCTACAGCCGCCACTTCCCCTTTGAAAGTGTGTGTGTGTGTGTGTGTGTGTGTCTGTGTGTGTGTCTGTGTGTGTGTCTGTGTGTGTGTGTGTGCTTGAACTGTATTTGCTGCTGAACAGTGTTTGCTGACATGCATGGTAGGTTGAATTTTGACTCATTGTTAAAATGTGAGTACTTTTTCGGTACACCTGACTTGCTTGTAATCAGGATTGCTTTTTTGGTTATTTTTTTTTTTTAAATCACATTGTAAATTTTGATTTAATTCAAAGTTCTTGTAATAAAGCATTTTTTTTTTATTAATCAACAGGTTTTGGGCCAGTTTTGGCTGCAGCTGTACGCCTCAGGCTCAGCTCTGATGTTACCAGTTGAAACGGGTCGACTGTGAGAGGACGGATTCCCTCAGCTATGTCTACCTTTGAGGTAAAGGAAGCCTTAAGGTGGTGCTGTTAGGATATTATGTGAATTATGACACCGCTTCATTTATACAGCATCCTGTTTTGCTTCTTTTTTTTTTTTTTTTTTGAAAGTCAAAGGCTTTTCCTTTTATTCTTTTCCTCTCTAGGCGACCTGGCCTGCGGGCACAGAGTGTGTGGCCAGGTACAACTTCCCTGGAACGGCAGACCAGGACTTGCCCATGTGCAAAGGAGATGTGCTTACTATAGTTGGAGTAACTAAGGTACATTTTTCTGAAATGTTTTATGATACTGCAAAAATGGAAATTGTCATCATTTACTCAACCTACTTAAACTATTCAATATATCTGAAAATATGGTTCAGTCATTTTGTCAAATGCTGTTGTACGTTTATTGTATGGAGAAAAACATAAATTAAATATTAGCATTAGTTTTCTATGTACACTGGGAAAAAAAATTGTATTTACAAAAAAAAGTGGTTGCAAACAATTTATATGGGCTGAATTTAAACAAATAAAATTTAGAAATGTTCAACTTTTAATTTGTTTGTATAAATATATATTTTTTGCAACAATTTGCAATGAACAATTTTTTTTCAGTGTAAGAAGGTATTTCATACAGGACAACAAGAGTCGATTGACTTAAGCTATACATTTTAAAATGCACCATAATTTAATAATTGGAGCACTTTTTTGAAAATGCTTTTGAAAGGTTTTTCATCTTCACCCAGCCTGCATTTATTTGATCAGCAATACTGTAAAACAATATTTTTATCGTTACTGGTCATTTGAATATATTTTGAAGCATTATTTATTATTTAATTTTTAGTTTTTATAAATGTATACATTTTATAATTTATCATTTAAAGGCTTAACTAGGTTAATTAGGTTAACTAGGCAGGTTAGGGTAATTAGGCAAGTTATTGTATAATGATGGTTTGTTCTGTAGACTATCGAAAAAATATACAGCTAAAAGGGGCTAATAATTTAGACCTTAATGTTTTTTCGAAAATTAAAAATAAAGCCAACATTTTTTTTTATAGCCAAAATAAAACAAGTAAGACTTTCTTCAGAAGAAAAAATATCATCAGACATACTGTGAAAATTTCCTTGCTCTGTTAAACATAATTTGGGAAATATTTTAAAAAGAAAATTAATTCAAAGGAGGGCTAATAATTCTGATTGCAACTGTAAGTGTCATGTGATTGTAGGGCTGGGCAATTGATCGAAATCGACATTCAGAGCCTTAATCGATCAAATTTTTCCAGGATGATTTTTTTTCTATTACTTTCCCTACCGCATGTGGAGTCACGTGACCCCGCTCTGTTAGGCTGAGGCTGGTTTATACTTCTGCAGCCACATCTGATCTCTGGTCAAGAAGGATGATGGCCCCATTCTTGAGCATTTGCACTACATTGATGATGATTGTAAGCAAAACCAGAAATGCCTTGAGACGGCATATTTTCATTATATTAATATTATTTACATTAAAATATTAGTTTTACAGGTGATTCAAGAAATGCACTGTTTAAAATATTATTTACAGGATATACATGAGTCATTCTATTTAGAAGAGAAACTGCTTATTTTCTACTTTAAATATGAAAAACAGAGAAAATAATTTATTTTGTATGTTTGTTTGTAGTGCAAGTTGTTTAGGCAATATGTGCTTTAGTTTTAATTGTTCAACGTTAATGTTCAAAAAATAATCATAGATAGTGTGTGTGTGTTTTCTTCAATTATTTTAAAATCAAGTAAAGTACCCTTCGTTCAAAATTCTCTCACTTGTAATATGTGAGCAAATTTACTGTACAAAACCTGTCAGTGAACTACGAGTGCTAAAAATAAAATAAATAAATAAAATAATCTTTCATTAATCATAATCGAGTTAAAATGTTTAATTAATCAAGATTTTGATTTTAGGCCAAATCGCTCAGCCCTATGTGATCATTCAGGAATCATGTTCATAGGCTGGTTTGGTGTATTAAAAGCTTAATTCTTATCAATGTTGAAAACAGTACTGCTGCTTAAGATTTGTGAAAATCATGATGCATTGAAAAAAATCATGATAGATTTTTTGCAGGATAATTTGAACAATATTTTTATTAAAAAATTCATTTATTTTCCTTTGGCTTAGTCCTTTTATTCATCTGGCATTGCCACAGCAGAATGAATCGCCATCTATTTCAGCATATGTTTTACACAGTGAATGCCTTCCAGCTGCAACCCAGTACTGAGAAATATCAATACACACATACACTACGGCCAGTTTAGTTTGTTAAATTCATCTATACCGCATGTCATGACTGTGGAGGAAACCGGAGCACCCTGAAGAAACTCACACGACCATAGAGAGAACATGCAAACTCCACACAGAAATGTCAACTGACCCAGTCGAGATTCAAACCAGTGACCTTCTTGCTGTGAGGTTACAGTGCTAATCACTGAGCCACCGTGTCGCCCTATTTGAAAATAGTATTACTAATACTAATTTTGCTTAATTGAATGCATTGACGACCAAACATCTGAACGGTGATGTACCTTTGTATTTGAGTATTTGTGGAAATTTTGGAGCTAAATAAAAAAAAAAATCCCAGCCGAGTTGTTAACATTAAAGTGAGAAGTTTCGAAACATATTCACACTATTTTTACTGTACAGTGGAAGCGAACAGGACCCAGAAGCTGCGAAGATATTAAAATTACATAAAAATAACTAAAATGTGCTATATGATTACTTTCTGTGAGAAATCTAAATAGTATGTTCATACTTTGCGAGTTTGGTTGGTTACAATAAACTCTAGTGTGATTGCTCTGTTAGTGTGGTTCATTTGAATAAGTGTGAATGCCGCCATTTGCACTTTGGTGGACACTGAAAAGATGTCAAACTCTTGTGCTTGTTGCATTCATTTTTTTTAGCAGTTGAACTGCACCAAAGACATCAAAACGAACCAAAAGCAGAAGTTTAATTCACAACTTTGAATGGAAACATAGCTATTGTGTCAGTGTTGCCCATTACAGTTTCATACAGGTGTCAGAAAGTGGTCTACTACTAGCAAATCTTTATTCGTGTGGTTGACAGATGGACATCTGATACTGTTTTGACCTTATTTGCATATTTTACACATTTAACTCTTGATAGAAATAGTGTTACAAGAATGCACAAAAACTATTATGTTAAGTTCAGCAGTCAACGCAGAGCATTGTTTTAGATAGTGAGCATATTCTGTCAAAATATATGTGATGAAAATATAGCTTGTTTTCACGTGATGTCATTGATGGCAAAATTCAGATGGGGAGCAGAAATGGTTCTTCTACATAGGAATCACTATTCAGAACATCAAAATATTTCTGTTTATGTTGTTTGGAATTGTTTAAATCTGCTAAAATAAGAAATGCCAAAGAGCTTTTACAGAACTCCAAAGGTTTTAGCTCATAAAGGGGAGAAAGTTCAGGAAACTGGGTGAAAAATTAAAGAAAAGCTATATGTATGAATATGTTAATGTGTTATATAAAAATCTGATCCAAACACTACCACACTTATACAAAATCCAGCAGAATATAAATAACATACCCTGCCATGTAATCGCTGCAATGAAATCTCTGTCTTGTTTTAGCAATAATCCAAGTCTGGAAGAATAAACAATCGTAATGTGAACATTGAGATGCGCAGCAGCAGTAAATGTTTGTTGATGGTAAATTCATTGACTGACCAAAAAAAGAAATGCAACTTATGCGACAATAGTAGTCGGTTATTATTGTTGAGCACTTTTCCCCCTTACAAAAATAAATGAATAAATAATGAAGACTATGCGTCCACACCTTTGTATGCTTTCATCTGTTATTTTGTGATGTCTGGAAGATGTCTGCACGGGGGAATAAACGATAGTAATTTATAATAAACATGTTTTTGAACCACATAGTAAAGTGTATAATATGTTCAACTTTTTGTTAATGAATGCTACAGAATACTGTAGCATAGTAAACTGTAGCATGATAAACTGTAATAAATACTGTAACGTTAGTGTAAACTGTGGTGCAACGTGATTATAGTGTAGAAAACTGAAGACTATTAAATAATTTGTTTATTACTACAGTTGTGTTGTACCACAGCAACAATATAACTACTACAGCAGTTTAATTTAAGTAATTATCTATAGTATGCTTTTAAACACTAAAGTATTTACTATAGTATTTTTCATGTAACGTAATTATACAGTATTTATCGCACTGATGACTAGCAAATATATTTTAGTTCAGTAGAAAACTCGACCCTCTTCAGTTAAGGATCATGCCCAACATATGTGGTTATTTTCTATTTTAACTTTGAAATATAAATCATAAAAATATGACTTTCCTCTGTCTCCCATTCTTTTTTATTTTTTTAATTCCTGCCCTCCATCTGAATTTCGTGCGTCATCAGAACCACTTGATTGAAAACAACCTAAATGTTGTGTTCTTTTTATTTTTACTTTGCGGTATCTTTGTGTGTCAGTATTTGATGACGTTAATTTTAACTGTTAAAAAGTAAAATATATGTCATCGTCTTACAAAAATGATGTCATACAAGTTTTAAACAACACAAAGGCCAAATATGTTGTCTGTAAATAAATCATTTTTCACTTTTGGGTCTCTATTCCAGGACCCTAATTGGTACAGAGCGAAAAACTCTGCCGGACGAGAGGGCACCATCCCAGCAAACTACGTTCAAAAGAGAGAAGGAGTGAAGTCCGCCAGCAAACTGAGCCTTATGCCGTAAGTATGCTGTTCATTTGCCAGCACTTTTTGTCTTCACTGATCTACACTTGATAGTAGACTGTTTGCGCGGGTTTCATACATACAAACATTAGTGTGCTATATTTAGCGTGCATGACTGATATCATCACAGATCACCTACTATATCTGTAATAATACACAAATGTCTTCTTGCTTTCCGGCCCACCACAATAACCCAAGGACTCATTTGAATCGGTCAGCTGTTTAAAATAGAAAGGAGAAATCAGAGTTATATAAATGGCACTATGGAAATAAAAAGTCCATCTGATATGCAAAAAGCCAGACGCGTGCATCACGATTAGCGTAAAGAGCATGCGATATTCTTCAATTACTGGCTGCTTTTAGAAGGAACAATAGATGCCGGAGTCTCAGCAAGGCAAGCTCTAAATCTGCGACGTATAGAAGCTAGAGGTCTGCTTTTAACCGTGTATAAAAGAAGGGTTTGGATGTAGATGTGTTTGGGTTTGGTAGATGGTGCTGGTAGCAGTCTGGTCTTAAGTAAGTGCACGCTTTGGTTTATTTTTGATGGTGTGTATGTATACGTGTGGGTAATTGGGAGTTACAGATTGGATGTTTCTCATGCCAGGAAAGCCACAGAAGGGCCAGGCTAGGCCAGTGCTCCTTTTGGAAGCCTGTAATTTAGCTTCCTTTTCTCAGTCCTGTGCACAATATTATGTATCCGAATCAGTAAATTCTACCAGTAGTTGGTCCTAAATGCACCGAAAACAAACATAGCAATACTATTTTTAGCATGTTTTAGAGTTTTTAAGGTAAAGTACTATTTCAGATACAACGCTTTCGGAAATTCAAGTTTATTTGTAGTTAGTGGTTGTTTGAACCAATAGTTTTTGTTTTAAAGCAGCTTTACAAAAAATTCACATTATTACATTGCAATCAATATAAAAAAGTTATTAGTTATCATAATTTTATTAGTTGCTAATTACTTTAACTGTTAAAACTCTGACTCTGTTTTTAGAGTCAGAGTTTTAAACCCGGACTCTGTTTTTATCATTCTCGGTGACTTTAATCAGGCAAAACTCACACATGAGCTGCCTAAATTCAAACAGCACATCACATGCCTCACCAGAGACAATAACATTTTGGACCATTGCTACACCACAATAAAGTATGCATATCGCTCCGTTGCCAGAGCAGCTCTAGGACTCTCTGACCACTGCCTGGTACATCTTATACCAATTTAAAGGCAAAAACTACTAAGCCAGTATTAAGGACTGTTGAGAGATGGACCAACGACACAGAGCAGGTCTTACAAGCCTGTTTTGAATGCACGGACTGAAGTGTTTTTGAAGCTGCAGCCACCAACCTGGACGAGCTCACAGACACTGTAACATCATACACCAGTTTCTGTGAGGAGTTATGCATCCCTACCAGGACCTACTTATCATTTAATAATGATAAACCATGGTTCACCCCAAAACTTAGACAGCTTTGTCATGCAAAAGAGGATGCCTACAGGAGTGGGGACAGGATTTTGTAAAATCAGGCCAGGAACACACTGACAAAGGAGATTGGTGTGGCTAAGAAGAGCTATGCCAAGAAGCTGCAAAACCAGTTTTCTGCCAACAACCCTGCATCAGCGTGGAAAGACCTGAAAGACATTACCAACTTTAAAACATCACCCCCCAGCATCGACAGCAACAAACATCTTGCAAATGAGCTGAATCCGTTCTACTGTAGATTTGACACCTCTGACCAGACACCTCACACCCGCCCGGACCATCTCCCTACACAGCCATCCACATCTCCAGCCATCCCTCTTTCCCCTCTGCACTTCAGATCAGTGAGGATAATGTGCGTCAGATCTTCAGTAAACAGAAGAGAGAAAAAGCACCAGGTCCAGACGGTGTTTCACCAGCCTGTCTAAGAACCTGCGCTGACCAGCTGGCTCCTATTTTCACACAGATCTTCAACAGATCACTGGAACAGTGCAAAGTTCCATCCTGCTTTAAATGCTCCACCATCATCCCAATAGCAAAGAAACCAAAGATCACAGGACTCAATGACTACAGACCTGTTGCCCTAACATCTGTGTCATTTGAAAGACTGGTGCTAGCATATCTGAAGAACATCACTGGACCTTTGCTGGACCCCCTGCAGTTTGCCTATAGAGCAAACCAGTCTGTGGATGATGCAGTCAACATGGGACTGCATTATACCCTACAACATCTGGACAAACCAGGGTACTACGCAAGGATACTGTTTGTGGACTTCAGTTCTGCTTTTAACACCATTGTCCCATCACTGCTCGAGAACAAACTGACCCAGCTGTCTGTCCCCAGCTCTGTCTGTCAATGGATCACCAGCTTTCTGACAGATAGACAACAGCTAGTCAGAATGGGCAAAATCACATCCGACAGCCGCACCACCAGCACTGGTGCACCTCAGGGATGTGTTCTCTCCCCACTGCTCTTCTCCCTTTACACCAACGACTGCGCCGCAAAAGACCCCTCTGTTAAGCTCTTGAAGTTTGGGGATGACACTACTGTTATCAGCCTCATCCGGAACGGTGACGAGTCTGCATACAGACAGGAGGTGGAGCAGCTGGCTTTATGGTGCAGATACTACAACCTGGAGCTGAACACGCTCAAAACAGTGGAGATGATTCCACTTGGCAATAAAACTGATTCTGATTCTAAAAGCTATTAAGAACTAATAATTAAGGGGTGGTCCAGAGTGTATTTTTAAGGCTTGATTGTGTCTATAAGATGCAAAGCAATGTGAACTCATGCTTCATTTGTAAAAAAAAAAAAAATTACGTTATTTTTTTCAGATATCTTACTTTCATTATTTACTGCTACTTAGCTAACATAAAATTGACTGTTAACATACTGTGTTGTGATTTGCGGATTGGCTCCATGTCACCCGGAAAAGCATCAAGTTTCTAATAGCACGCGCTGTGCCTCTGCTGTGTAAACACTGTCAGTCAGTGTAGCTGTTAGCCGTATCAGTTTAAGCCTTAATCAGACAGAAAATGACACTGAGGACACAGCTGAACGCATGCCTGCTCTCTAAAGTAAAATCTGACAAGTGTCTTATGTATAATTCGAGTTATAAGCATGTGTAAGTAATATGAAACGTTCACACATCTTTTGCAAGTTCGTTATTTGAGATGTAGAACGCAGGGAAAGCTGCTGCATAGAGAGACGCTGCATCGCTGGTGAAGATTGTGGGTGTTTACAGGGGTTTGACGGATAAATATAAATTTGTAGCTAAATTGTTAATGGTGCCAAACAGGATTTCCTGTTGTTTACATACTTGTTTACGTCCTTGCTACAATATACCATTAATGCTAGAAACTGCATGTAATTGATCAATTTGAACAAATAAAAATACTTAAAGGGTATGACTCACAATCCACAGCTTCTTCTATTATGGTTGGAGCTGCTTCTTCTTTGACAAGTTTTTAACTGAATCCAGCACTGAACTGGGAGAGATTCTTTCTCAAATGCTAGCTATATATATATTTTTTGAATTCTCCGGAACATAATTAAAATTAAATTGTAAGAACTTCTCTCTTTGTGACGTGTTTTTTGGAAGCCCAAATACAGAAACAGATCAAACTCTGTGGAAATGGCAGCATTTGGATGGCATTTTAGCTTTCACTGCTATAACATTACAGCGCCTCTGGCCACGCCCCTGCACTGCGTGTAACCTGAAGCAATTGTGATCTCACTAACCCGGATGTATTTTTTTGTAGTCACCAAACTTTGTTTGCTGTAGGCTTTGCCAAGCTAACTATGTAAAAGCCAATGTCTCACTATGCATTGAACTTTGAGCATATTGCATTCAGTGATGTTGTTTATTTTCACACCACTACATTACTCATCAACTGAAGCTTAAAATATGATATCGTAGTGGACCACCCCTTTAAAGTCATTATATGCAAGCATAGTTAACCTGTAGTTATGTAGCATATAGATGATGTTGATATATGTGTAGATGTTCAATGAAGTGTATGTTTTGTCTTCAGAGTCTTCGATGGTTGGCTTTATCTCAATTTGAAATGCATTGAAAACAAAACAATAGTATTTTAGCATGTTTTGGTGTTTTTAAGGAAAAATAGAGATTTAAAAAGGTCTATTCATTAGTCATTCTTTAGTGAACTACATTTATTTAATCAGCAAATGCATTTATGAGTAACTTTACAAGCAACTGATCCTAATTTACCACCAAAAATGTATCATTCATACTATTTCACTAGCTTCTCAAATCATTCAATTCATACTTGATTTACTAAAAACAATATTGTTTTTATAGCATACTGTGTTTTATTTCCACATAAAACACCATTTGTTACAATAAATTGCCTGTTAATGTTTTTGTTTTTAATATTTAACAGAGTATTTTCAACTTGGAACAATTTAAATTATTAGACTTATTATTATTAGACTATTATTACAATATTATATTATTGAAATTACTTGAATTTCAGACATATGTATTCAAGGTCTGAAAGTACTTTACAAAACAGGTTCTTGAAAGTGCTTGAATTAAATTTGAAATGAAATTAGTTTATAGTGTTATTTCAGTATTTGTGTTGTGCTTCTGTCAAAAACAGAACTAAAATGATAAATCTTTTATTCAAAAATCTTTCATTTAAATCTTGTGCAAAAACTATAATGCACATTTACCAATGTTTCAAATGCATCGAAATCAAAGCAATAGTATTCTTAGCATGCTTTGGTGTTTTTAAGGTAAAATACCATTTCAGAAATGTAAAAAGGTCTATTCATTAGTCATTGAACTACATTTATTTAATCAGCAAATGCATTAATGAGAAACTTTACAAGCAACTAGTCCTAATTAACAGCCAAATATAAATAATTCATAATATTTCACTAGCTTCTCGGATCATTCAATTCATACTTGATTTACTAAAAGCAACACTATGTTTATTGACCTTATTCTTTACGTAAGAGCAGACGCAGCCTTTGGAATCTTTTTGGCTCAAGATTAGTTTTTTAGACGTTAAAGACGGCTCTTTATGCTGCTTGTTGCTGCAAATTAATATTTTTTAATTGTATTATTCTACTTTTTATTTATAGTCACAAACACACTTGTTTGTAGAGCAAGTTAACTGCAGTTTATTACCTCTAGTCATTTCTCCCATAGGCAACTGAATCAGAAGTTCTAAAACAATCGCAAAAACGAGAGCAATTACGCATTGCAGAATAGGATCAAAACGTACTGTTTTATTTCCACCATTTGTTACAATAATCAATCAATCGATTCTTACAACCAGGAGGCTGCCCAAAGTGCTTTATATCAATGAAAACAAATTTAACTATTAAAACACACAAAATGGTAAGAACACAAGTGTCAGTAAAACAATAAAATAGCACTTTGCACTACCGAATATCAAAAGCTAGTCTAAATAAATAGGTTTTAACTTTAGCTTTAAACAGTGCCACATGTGTGATGATGCAAAGTTCTAAAGAGAGGGTATTCCACAGTTTTGGACCTGCCACTGCGAATGAACGATCACCCGATTGTTTATACCTGGATCTGGGGGACCTCCAGCAACAACTGGCCTGCTGATCGTAGGGCCCTGTTCGGTTAATGAACCTTTAAAATCTCACATAAATAAGAAGGTGCAAAACCATTAACTGCATTAAAAACAAACAACAGTAGTTTAAAATCAATTCTGAATCTAACAGGGAGCCAGTGAAGAGAGTAAAGGACAAGTGTGATGTGCTCATGTTTCTGACTATTTGTCAGAATGTGAGAAGCAGCATTTTGCACCAGTTATAAACGATGAAGTAAGGTTTGGTTAATTCCAACATAAAGTGCATTGCTGTAGTCCAAACGAGAGCTGATAAAAGCTTTCTCTAGATCACGCTGGCTCAGACTCAGGTGTGAGTAGAACACTGGTGGGTGATCGGGTGGTCCTGCATTAAGACAGGAGGAGTGTGTCCTACAGGTGGTTGTCAAGCCAGTTTACCTGCGTAGAGCACTTTCATGCATCATTATTATGCGATGCATTAAGTGTATGCTTTATTAAAAAGATAGGTCTTCAATCTAGTTTTGAACTGAGAGAATGTGTCTGAGCCTCGAACATTATCAGGACGGCTATTCCAGAGTTTAGGAACCATAAATAAGAATGCTCCACCTCCTTTACTGGACTTTGCTACTCTGGGTACTACCAGAAGCCCTGAGTTTTGAGATCTTAAAGAGCGGGTTGGATTGTAGCGAGACAGAAGGTTGGTTAGATAAACAGGAGCTAGGTTAAAGCTTTATAGGTAAGAAGCAATATTTTATAATCAATACCGAACTTAACAGGCAGCCAGTGTAAGGAGGATAAAATTGGGGTGATATGATCATATCTAGACCTGGTAAGAATCCTGGCAGCTGCATTTTGCACAAACTGTAGTTTATTAATAGAGGATGCTGGGCAACCAGCAAGCGGAGCGTTACAGTAATCCAGCCTAGAAGTCATAATAGCATGAACTAGCTTTTCTGCATCTGAGGTGGATAGCATACTTCTTAACTAGCTATATTTCCTAGATGAAAGAAGGCATTTTTTATGACATAGGTCATGCTGTCTAATATAACACCCAGATCTTTTACAGCAGAGCTAATGCTAACTTTGTATCCCTCTAATTGCTGGTCAATTTGAGATCTGCTGTGTACAGGAATATTCTGTATATTACTTTAACAGCTATATATATA
>CAIGQZ010033231.1:1275187-1288869 GCA_903798205.1 Danio tinwini
GTGTGTGTGTGTGTGTGTGTGTGTGTGTGTGTGTGTGTGTGTGTGTGGTTTAAGTCAGAATTATTAGTCCCCTTTTGAATTTTTTTTCTTTTTTGAATATTTCCCAAATGATGTTTAACAGAGCAAGGAAATTTTCACAGTATGTCTGATAATATTTTTTCTTCTGGAGAAAGTCTTATTTGTTTTCTTTTGGGTAGAATAAAAGCTTAAATTTTTTTTAAAAACCATTTTAAGGTCAAAATTATTTGCCCCTTTAAGCATTTTTTTTCGATAGTCTACAAAACAAACCATCGTTATACAATAACTTGCCTAATTACCCTAACCTGCCTAGTTAACCTAGTTAAGCCTTTAAATGTCAATTTAACCTGTATATTTGAGTGTCAATTTAAGTGTCTTGAAAAATATCTAGTAAAATATTATTTACTGTCATCATGGCAAAGACAAAATAAATCAGTTATTAGAAATGAGTTATTAAAACTATTATGTTTAGAAATGTGTTGAAAAAAATCTTCTCTCCGTTAAACAGAAATTGGGAGAAAAAATAAACGGGGGCTAATAATTCAAAGGGCTAATAATTCTGACTTCAACTGTATATACACAGTGTATATATGTGTGTGTATTTTTATATTCATTCAACACAAACATGCTCCAGAGTTAGCCCGGCGGGCTGTGAAACCATCAAGCTTCTTCCTGTGAGTCTTTTACCGCCTCCGTCAACATTTTCAAACTGATCGCCACACACTGAGCCAAAAATAGCCCAAACAGGAAGTCAGTCCACATCAGACGCACTGGCCACAGAGATGGAGCAAGCATTTACGATAGACTCCAGGAAACTATTTTATACACGCACACCTTGTGCTTTGGGGTCAAAGGTTCAGTCCAGGACTGTTGAAGGAAATGACACTGCTAAACAAGAGCTGTGAAATGAAGCTAGAGTAAATGCATGCTAATTTTGCAGAACAGTAAAGTGGTAAAGTGATGGTAGCAGATGAAATACCATGCTGTTTTGTAGCATTTTCATAACAATAATGATTACCATTGGTACCGTTTTGGTCGCATATGCACCTGAAATTTAATCTATGCGACCTCAAAATATATTTGGGAGCATTCTGTTATAAACCTAATATAACATGCTAATGTTTGCAAAATAGAAGCAATGGTAAGGTGATGGTATCAGATGAAATACCATGCTGTTTTGTAGCATTTTCATAACAAGAATGATTACCATTGATACGGTTTTGGTTGCATATGCGCCTGAAATTTAATCTATGCGACCCCAATATATTTGGGAGCATTTGTGCGAGTGCATAAAATTGTTGCCATGTGACCTGTTTTCACAGCAAAATGTTCACCGTATGCGCAGATAGGGAGACATTCACTGAGAATGCATCTTTGCAGACGAAAAACGTGAAAGGAGGGCTGGAAGTCTGCTACAAATGGCACAAGTCTTAAATCTTTACTGCTAGTTTAATACATACATGCGCCTAACTCTGTCTTTCCTCTTTCTTGATCCATGATTTCCAGAATATTGTCTCTAATTTGCATGCGTCAGGAAGGTGGGATGACTGCGTGAGACACTAGACATTGAGTGTTGCCCGTCAAAGCAGCTAAATACAGTAGATCTGCAATGGATGCAACAAAGAGGCCATTGCTCACCACATATGTAGACAGCAGTGGAACTATGCAAGCACAATAATCGCTCCTGTCTAGTGTCTTGAATCCTTGACGCCCCCCCTGCATTATATAGTTCCTCAAGTGTTGTCACACTGCTGATGTACACAGTGGTATAAAAAGACATTATTTTGCATATTTGTCACCTTTTAATGTTTCAGATCATCAAACTAAGTTCAATATTAGTCAAAGATAAAGCAAGTAAACACATTCAGTTTTGAAATGAAGGTTTTTATTACTAAGGGAAAATGAAATACAAAACTACATAGTCCTGTGTGAAAAAGGGTTTGCCCCTAAACTAATAACTGTTTGGCAGCAATAACTTCAATCAAGTCTTTTTGATAACATGCAATGAGTCTGTTACAGCACTGTGGAGGAATATTAGCGCACTCATCTTTGCAGAATTGTTGTAATTCAGCCACATTAGTGGGTTTTCGAGCATGTATCGAATTTTGAAGGTCATACCAGGGCTGCTCAATTATGTTAAAAATCATAATCGTGATTATTTTGGTCATAATTGTAATCACAATTATTCAAAACGATATACAGTTGAAGTCAAAATTATTTGCCCTTCTGTGAATTTTTTTAAATAATTTTTTTATAAATATTTCCCAAATGATGTTTAACAGAGCAAGGAATTTTTTGCAGTATTTCCTATAATATTTTTTTCTTCTGGAGAAAGTCATATTTGTTTTATTTTGGCTAGAATAAAAGCAGGTTTAAATATTTTGAAACCTATTTTAAAGTCAATATTAGCCCCATTAAGCAATATATTTTTTGATTGTGTGCAGAAGAAACTACTGTTGTACAATGACTTGCCCAGTTACCCTAATTAAACCTTTGAATTGCACTTTAAGCTGAATGCTTGTATCTTGAAGAATATCTAGTCAAATATTATGTACTGTCATCATAGCAAAGATGAAAGAATCAGCTATTAGAAATGAGCTATTAAATCTATAATGTTTAGAATTGAGTTGAAAAAAAATCTTTCCGTTAAACAGAAATTGCGGGGAAAAGGGTCAATAATAATTCAGGAGGGCTAATAATTCTGACTTCAACTATGTATACAGTTAATTCCCCCCTTGTAAAAAAGAAAAGGGAAATAAATACTATAGAATAAAAATATGAAACAAACTGTGCTTTAATCTTCACTGTAAGAAAAAAACTTTAATTATAGCTACAAAAGTCCATTTTCTCCTTTTGTTGTTTGATTAATGATAAAAACAGTCGGCATCAGGAATATTGCGCTGTCACTTTAAGAGCAGTACCGTTCTGATTTAGGTTTCACTTACAAATGTCTCGATTCTCAACTCGTTTGTTTATTACATAAATGAGGGTTAATATGGATGGATAATCATTAAACACTGCGTTTTGACACAAATTTGCATGTATTTGACGATTAAATCTCTCCCATTAAGATGACTTTAGATGTGTGTGCTCTGCTCGTCTCTGAGGCTGAGCGCATACACACAACAGCATGTGATCTCTTTCCCGCTTTTAAAAACATGAATGATTCAAATGTACATCAATGAATGATGCACATCCCGTGCTGCAAAAGTTACATTACAGTACATGCTTTTAGTCATTTTCACGAGGAACTGAGCTTTGCAGAGCAATAAATATGTTCAACTGGAAAGGGGGCGGTATAAGATGCAATAATCAGTTTATCTCGATTCATGTTTTTTCATAATCATTAGAAGCCAAAATCGAAACTACATTTTGATTAATTGCACAGCCTTAGGTCATACCACAGAATCTCAATTGGATTCAGGTCAGGACTTTGATTAGGCCACTCCTAAGTCTTTATTTTGTTTTGGACTTGCTTGTGGACTTTGGATCATTGTCCTTCAGCAAACACTTTCACGCAGGGTTAAGTTGTTTGGGATGTTGTTTTCCCTTAATTATAAAAAGTTCATTTCAAAATTGCATGATGTGTTTACGTATTATCTTTGACTAATATTTAAATTAGTTTGATGATCTGAAATATTAAAGTGTGTCAAACAGAAAAAAAAGTCAGTAAAAAAAAAAAACTTTTTTCTTTTTTTTTTTTTTCAATTTCTGTCCGTCTTCCTTTGCATTTAAACTTGTAAACAATCAATTTGAGACTGGTCATTAGATCGGCCAAGTCATAAAATACCAATCAAGTCATAAAAGTGCGATTATCAGCCAATACCGATCTCCATCCAATCAATTGGATTTGTAGCAATTATTTATTTAATTTTGTTTAGCATTTTTCATAGGATCAGTGGGTTTTTATAAATGAAAATATTTATAGCTATATTTATATTTTAGGAACAGGTCCTTCACAAGGAGATCAGCATATTTGAGTTTCTTGACACCATTAAGTTCTGCTTTATAAAACACCGCTTTATTTCATAATATTGAGAGATTTCCCTTTTCTTAAAATACATTTAAATGATGCATGCTTATCTTTAAATAACACACCTTCTGAGCAAAAGTACAAGCTGGTTATTCTTGTTTTTGAAGCTGCTGTTTAGATCAGAGTGTTTGAAAGTTGCTCGAGTCCTTCCTTTCATTTAAATTTGTGGAATCTTTGGCTATTACATGATCACCTTAAAAAGCGATAGCTCTTTACAAACATTCAAGACTGTAGCACAGAGCACAGTGAGTCCCGCTAATCAAAAGGCAGACTTAGAATGAGCTGATTTACATAGATGCGAGATGTAAATGGCTGTACTTTGTATAGTTTTACATATCTTTTTATTTCTATTCAGCTGTCTATTGGCTTTATAAGGGCCGCTCAGTGTGACTAACCAGTGATGCGTTCTCCGTTAAGTGTTGATAACGGATGTGCTCTGGTTCTTCTAGATCGAGGTCTGGACTGTTTTGGTGGTCACTTTAGAGGCACTATGGGTTCCTCCAGTCTCTCCTTATCCTTTCTATTACGGAATTCCACACATTCTTTAGTGTAATTTTGGCTACGGTCGCTCTCTCTTTCTCCCACCCCTATAGACTCAACTGAACAGTTGTGCTCTTTCCAGAGAAGTGGACCAGGCTACAATAAGTCTTTATGTCCAGAGTGATTAAATTGCCACAGAAGATATTTTTCCCACATTCCCGCTTGATAAAATACATTGGAAAACCACTAGAGATAAATTAAATAAGAGTCCCAAATTGATATTGTCCTCTGTCATTTGATTAAATTAGTGTTTATTAGTGCACATTAGTGTTTTTTTAAATAAATATAAACAAATTATTTAATTCCGCTAGAATAAACAAAAATGATTAGTAGTGACTGTAAAGACGTTTTCAAATTAAATGTTAAGAGAGAAAGAAAATCATGGTTCGTTCCTAATATTAAGAGACTGTTTTTAATATTTTTTAAAATAAAGGATTCATGAGCATCCCATCTGAACCATTTTTGCAGGATCACTTGAAAAAGACAATCATTTCAGTTTATTCACAGGAATAAATTACATTTATCTAATTAATTGTACTACTATCCAAATAACAATGTTTAAAATTCATATTTTTAATAGGAAGCTTTACAATATTGTATTTGTGCATATACATTAGATTAATCAGTAGACTCAGTACTGAAGCCAAATCTGGAGCTTATCTAACAAAATAACTCATGTTAACGTTCCAAAAACTAATACACCCACATTTATATGTTATAGAAAAATATTAAATACAAATTTTAAAGAGGAAAAATCAAGGGAAGCAAAAAAAAAGGAAAGATATTTTGCATGAATTTAAATGTATTATCTTTCAATTTCTAAATATGTTTGGTGACTAAAATATTATTTTAATAAATATATGTTTAATAAATCTGAATCCCCAAAATACATTGCCTATATTAATTGAAAAATTGATAAAAATATAAATTTTCAAAATGGTGTGTACTAAATTATGATGAGCACTGTATATTACATTTTTTTTGCTTCAGCTCTTCAATAAAAAAAGACTTATTTCATAACCATTAGAAATGTTACCAACCCTAAACATTCTGCTAGTGTATATACAATAGATTTGTTTTTATATTTAAGCTGTCAATTTAATATAATAGCATGTTATGTCATAAGTTTCATTTTGCATTCAGGGTCGTTTTTAATTTAGTTGAATGTAATATAAAAAGGAATGTTTCTTGAGCATTCGATCAGCATATCTTAATTTCTAAAGATTATGTGACGGACTGGACTGATTTCAGCTTTGCCATCTCAGGAATTAATTACATAATAAAATTATTTAAATCAAATCCGTGTTATTTCTCATGTATGAAAGTAAATGGCTGAAAAAGATGGTGTTACATTGACAACCTTTGCATTTGCGTTGCAGAATTACTGAAGTGTTTGTGTGACTAGTCATGCAAATGTGTTGTTATTTTGAGCGCGCATGTAATATCGGCGCATTCGCACACATACACGCACTCCAGTTCCTGGAACAGTTGATAACGAGGAAGTGACAAAGAGGAAATGGGCACAGGTTCCAGATCATTTCAACAGCATAATCGATGCATTACGTTCGTCTATATTATCGCATCGTCTAGCCTCACGCTTCTAGCGTCCAGACATGAAATCAAAAACACGTTTTTCAGCACTGAAACGATAAGAATGTCCTCGCCTGTGTGGACTTGTCTATTGTGAAGAGAGGAAACGCAGTATTCTGTGGTTTATATGTAAACAACAGCGACCTCTGCTGGAGACTATCTTATATCTTATTCATTTATTTTATTCATTTTTTAAACATCACAGTCCATTTAAACTGCACATTCAAGGCGTGTTTTCTCTCTCTAGACATATATAAAACCTGCATTTTTGCATATTTATTTGCATTATCCACTAAATTGTTCATTTGTGTAAATGTAATGTTGCATGGTGTTACCCTTTGATAAACGTTTAATGATTTTTCATAACTTTCCATTACTGCCATGCCAGTTTTTTTATTTTTGAAATGAGCTTAGTTTTTGTGTGTGTGTGTGTGTGTGTGTGTGTGTGTGTGTGTGTGTGGTGTTGTGTGTGTGTGTGTGTGTGTGTGTGTGTGTGTGTGTGTGTGTGTGTGTGTGTGTGTTTCTCAACAGCACTACACTAAAGATGCAGATGGACTCTGTACACGACTCATCAAACCTAAAATCATGGAGGGAACTGTGGCGGCCCAGGATGAGTTCTCCAGAAGTAAGACCTTTTTTTGATTGTATTTACGCATTTGTTTGTATGTTTATACAGGTTTAACCTTCTGGTGCTCCTCGTTCCAGGAAGGTAACTGTACTGGTTATCATCAAAGATGACTTGACATCTTAAAGGGATAGTTCATCATTTACTCACTCTCCACTTATTCTACTTGTGGTTTCAAATGGAGATATACTGAAAAATGTTGGCGGGAGAGCAGCCATTGGCTTCCATACATGGTTACATTCTACTATGGATGACAATGACAGCTTTTTCTCAACATTCTTCTGAATATTTCATACAAGTTTAGAACTGCTTGAGTTCCCTTAAAATGTAATGTTTTTATAATAAAATATATTTTTATTCACGTATCTTTCATTGTACTGAAAAATATTCACCTCTAAATTATGTGCACATTTATTTCTCAATTAAATAAAAATATTATCAGCAAACTTTTGTTAGGTTTATACAGTAAAACTATATATTTTTAAATAGTTTTGCTGATCTGCTTTCAGTCCTGTTTATTTTTGTTCATTATTAAGTTACATTATAAAGCCTGAAGAGCAACAGAGGGTTTAATTCCTGCATGCATAGATTAGTACTCAATTTTCTTTCCCCGCAGGTGGCTGGGCTTTGAATCGAAAAGAACTGAAGCTTATCCAGACTATTGGAAAGGGAGAGTTTGGAGGTACGTGTGTGTGCTATGACATTTTTAATTTATTTCTCTATATAGTGTTCAGCATAAATGAGTACACTGTCTTTTGAAAATGAATTTTTATCTTTTATCTGTTTGTCAGTGATGCTTTTCAATTAAACCGTTTTATCCAATAAGAGTTTGGTCACCTAAAATCTTTCATTTATTAAATATGTTAATAAGTTTAAATTTATGCAAGCTATTACACAAAGTTACAAAAACGATTTATTGTTATTATGTTATATTATATATATATATATATATATATATATATATATATATATATATACACACACTATTTCTAACATTAATGTTGATATCTTTTACATTCGATGCATTATTGTTATTTTTATTCTATTAAGAATATCACTTATATTCTATTAAGAAAATATTATTTATATTTTGCATATTAATTTATAATTTTTTTTACATATATATTTTTTTAAGTTTCCAAATTTACATACAGATGTATGGTATATAGGGTTTTCCACATTGACTACACTATACAACCAATCAATCCAGAAGTTGCAAGAAATAAAAGAAATTATAAGATAATAATAATAATAATAAATCCGTAAATAAATAAATACGGACATTACATGAATGATTTAAGGACATTAAAAGGACAATCATAACAATACACTCAGAATTGCTTTGTATATCGTCAAAAAGAAAACAGTTTTCACTTTCAGCATCTTAAATGTTATTTTTTATTAAATTTTTTAAATGGGTATTGTTCTTCTCACTGTCTGTCTTTTATGTTTTCTCTCATTACAAAAAATAAATACATAAAATAAACAATAAAAATTCACATCTTTCTGATTATACATCCTATGTCTAGTCTAGTCTTAATGGGAGAATACATTCTACCCATTTTTTCCATGTCTAATTAAACTCGTCAGTCTGTAAATGACGATTCATTGCCTCTCCATCTTATAGATTTCATGAATGATGTCAAACCAGTCACTAATTTGAGGTATTTCGAGCTGTAAGCAGTTTTGGTTGTGGCTTTTTTACAGGCTATCAGCTAAATTTTCATCATCTTTTTTTTTTTGTCAGATTTAATTTATCATTTTAAATTGCTAACCAAAAGTTTACATTGCTTATAAAAAATAACTAATTTATATACTATATCTCCAAATGTACAAAAATTAGAAACGTTACATTAAGGTTTTCAGATATTTCTTGACCTAATTAATGATGCTTTCTAAGTTGTGATAGGAAAAATGCACTAAAAAGCATGTCAAGTGACCACTACTGGAACAGCTAGCCCTTAATATTTTCCAAATATTACATTCAGTTTATTAAAAATAAACACATACAGTGTATTATAATAATAATAATAATATAATAATAATATGAACAACACAAGGAGTCAATAATTCACCTAGACTTAATTATTCTCTTTCTTTGTTCTTAGATGTGATGGTTGGAGACTACAGAGGAAAAAAAGTAGCAGTGAAGTGTATCAAACATGATGCCACAGCACAGGCCTTCGTTGCAGAGGCTTCGGTCATGACGTACGTCCACCCAACTGACCAGTCAGAATCCTAGTTATATTTAGAGTCATTGCAAAATATTAATATTCATGCGCTGTGCTTTTACAGTCAATTACGGCATAATAACCTAGTGCAGCTGCTGGGGGTGATCGTGGAAGAAAAGGGCAGCCTTTACATCGTCACTGAGTATATGGCCAAGGTCAGCGACTTCAATCTGTTTCCATCGGGAATAGCTAGATGCATGTTTAGTAGCCATATAAAAAGTGTATAGTGTACTTAAGTGTTGTTGGTACGCCTTTTTCAGGGCAGTCTTGTGGACTATCTGCGCTCCAGAGGCCGTACTGTTATCGGTGGAGATCGTTTGATCAATTTCTCAATGTGAGTTTCTTTATTATTAATTTTAAGCCATGACACAATAGCATAACTTCAGACTTTGAAGCATAATAACATATTTTTTTATAATGTATTATAAAAATTGCATTCTATAATAACAATATTTTAAAGCACTTTCAATTTTTGGCCCTCATTTATTTAATTATCTATCTATTTACATTTTCCCCTAGGGATGTGTGCAAGGCAATGGAATATCTTGAGGCCAATAACTTTGTGCACCGGGACCTTGCCGCTCGTAATGTTCTTGTGTCTGAGGACAACATAGCTAAAGTCAGCGATTTCGGCCTCACCAAGGAAGCCTCGTCTACTCAAGATACAGCCAAACTCCCTGTTAAGTGGACTTCACCTGAGGCCTTACGAGAGAAGGTGTGCTTTGTAAATGGTTTGTTTTAATGGTTAAATCTAATTGAAAGCATCCTTTTATTAATCTGCACATCTTTCTGAAACAGAAATTTTCCACTAAGTCGGATGTATGGAGTTATGGGATCTTACTGTGGGAGATCTATTCTTTTGGTCGGGTACCATATCCAAGAATTGTAAGTCCCTTCAAATCCGAAACACATTTTCCAGAATGTTCACTTGTAGTTGATACTGGTCATTGTATAGTTTTACTAATCTCTAAATAGCAAACTGGATGCTGTAATACTATTACTGAACTGGAATTCTAATACTGTTATGTATTCTTTTTTATATACTTAGTTTTTATAGATTTTTTTAGGAATGTATAACCAGTGGGAACAAAACAAAAAAACAAATAATAATAATAATTAAATAAAATACAAATACATCAATTCCACACATGTTTACATATACATACAAACAGAAATATTACATTAACCTCATCAAGAAAATAAATAGAATAAGATAAAATAAAAGGTTGCCAAACATATTCTCTTAATGATGCATAACCTCTTGAATTATGTAAATGTTATATAATGGATAATTATATTGTCGTTGTGGAGAAAGATTTTCTTTTCAAAGATCTTTATGTAAGCTAAGTGCATGTGTCATTCTTTTCTATTTCTTCATTTCTGCTAATATTTTGAACCATTCATCTTTAGTTGGTGGGTCTTTTTTATACCATTTCCGGGTTATAGCTTTTTTTTTACTTGTTGCCAATAATATCCTAAATAAATATCTATCCTCTTTTTCAAGTTTATTAGGAATATCTCCTAGATAAAGTGCCTCGAATGATCTAGGAATATAAAGATCAAAAATATCATTGATATGTATTCATTTATTGTTATAATAGTTTGATTTAAAATATATAAAATAGGTAGTAATTTTTTTATTATTATTTTACTATTTGTTGATTTAAACAAAAAAATCTTCAAATGTATCAATAATAATATAATATTTAAGTCATAAATTATTTTAGTTCTTGCTATTAACAAATTATTAACTATGACGTTTACCTCAATAAACTCCTAATCTGCTGTTTCACAATAGTTTTGATGAAGTATTTGCATTTAGGTATTAGGTATTATGAGTGCAAGTAAACCACCAATATCTTAATAGGCAGTTAATAGTCCACTAGTTAATAGTGAGAATTTGTGCTAAATGAAAGTTTTACCAATTTTTTAATATTCAGGGTTCCCACGCTTTTTGAGTTTCAGACATATAGATTCAAGGCCTGGAAAGTACTTAAAAACAAACATGGGTCCTTAAAAGAGCTTGAATTACAAACTGAGAAATTCTTCAATCAAAAATCTTACATTTAAATCTTGTTCAATCACACTGGCAAATAATGCACATTTTATCAATATTTCATAAACCGCATTGAATATTACCAGTACTAAATTTAGCAAATTTGATTAAAGTTCTTTGACCATGACTTTTAAAAATGGTCAAAATGTTTGAAAATTACTTGTAAGTATTAAGTGTAAGTGAATTGTTAAAGTTCATATGAACCGGAAGCATAAAAAAAAAAAGAGTAGTGGGCGTGTCTTGTTTTTTTTTTTTCTGTGAGCTGATTGGATGTAGTAAAGTAGGCATTTTATTCAGAAAGATGGGGATAAGTGGTGAGTTTTTAGAACCTAACAGAAACCTCCTCCTCACCATTTCTGTTTGTTGCTAAATGTTAGCCGTGCCCAATACCTAAGATGTACGTAATCTGACATTTTAGCTGAAAACAAACAGGAAGTGCATTTTCAGATTTCAATTAAAAATTACAAGGGCAAACAATGCTTTTTTTCTTAATGATGTGCACAGACAAATTGTTCACCACAAAACTAGCAATGTGAGCATACAAAATTATATGGTTAGTTTTGATTTCATGGGGACAGTAAGGACTTTCATGGCACTACATATTCTGGGGCATGAATTACAAAGATCCTTGAATCTGCTGTCCATGAACGCGTGGGAACCCGGTATGTTACATTAGTAGTATTTTATCTCATTAGTTTTTTAGTTATTAACAAATACATCAAAAATTTTAATTGTTGATATGTATTGCTACATGATTATTATTTTAGATTTCTACCAGTAGAGGGCCTCGTTGTCTCCTTGAGCACATTGTTTTTTTTTTTTTTCCTGAGTCGTTGTCTCTCTGTTTCTCTTCTTCCAGCCTCTAAAGGAGGTGGTCCCGCGTGTAGAGAAGGGTTATAAGATGGATTCCCCTGACGGCTGTCCTCCAGTGGTGTACGACATCATGAAGCAGTGCTGGACTCTGGATGCGGTGGTGCGGCCGAGCTTCAGAGACCTCCGAGAGAAATTGCAGGATATCATAACCAATGAGCTCTACCGATAAAAAGACTGAAGAATACAAACACCTCCATGGGACCATCTTCATTCAATCTGACCAAAATCTACTCTTAAAGAGGTGGACTTGACAAACATCACAAGTTACGTTTGCAAGCGCGTTCTTTTCTTCTCTCTCTCTTTCTCTACATCTTTTACTTTGCTTGGTTTTCTTAATTTTGGGGAGGCTGGCCTTCTCTACACAACTCATCTCTTTTTGATTCATAAGATCTTCAGCCTCCTCTGACTTCATATGTCCTCATATTCTTCCCCATTACGGATTTTTGATTTGATGATTAAGTACTTCCTGCTAAAAAATGATGATAATTAGCAGTATTAGTATTAAAAAACACAACAAATATGATGGAAATTATACACAGGACGTTTGGCCCTATTCTTTCAGCAAAATCCTAAACCAAAAAGCAGTAATTGGCACTTAGAGATCATATCCTCATCCTATTTTAATTTCCAGTAGCCGGTGAAATGCATGAGGAAGTCTTTCTTCTATTTCACAGTGCCTTTATGCCAGAAGTCTGTTTTACCTCAGAGCTTGCCTTTTTTGTTAATTTTTTTTGCATACGTTTTTTTATACGTTGTTTAAAAGAGCTTGCGTTTCCTCCTTTCTTAAATCTCATCTTTCCACACGTCAGTCTGAGCCTCGAAACCGGAATGGATGAATATAAACATGGAATATAAACACGTTTCAAATGAGATGTGGCTTGGGTGGAAGCCAGAATGCTTTAATTCAGTATAAATAAATAAATAAGATAGTAAGACAAAGAAATTATACAAAAAGCCCACAAGTACAGATTTGTGGAATATTTGTTGTATAAGTCATATGCTGATTTATTTTTTTGTCGTCGTCGTGAAGGACTTGATTTTACTCGCAGTGCTTTTTTTTTTCCTTTTTTTTAAACATTTTTTGCTGCCACATTTCAAATGAAATCATTCCACCCGAACAGTTTGAAAAAAAGAAAGATAAACAAAAAATAAAAAGGCTGCCAAAAAGCTTGGAATGTGTGTTTATGTGCCATTTAAAGTGCCACTGTTGTGCTTTTATCCTGTATGTAATGTCGCTGTTTGTGAATGTAAAAGGTTTGCAAAACATCAAAGATCAAAGTGCTCGATAAATGGAGTTTTTGTCTTCCAAAAAACGACAACCTCCCTGATTCTGAATTTGCTAAAATGAGTCGTCAGTAATTCCATTCTGTCTTTCTTGCATAAATAGCCATCGTTTTGTAGGGAATAGTGATGGGAAGTTCGAATCATTTTACTGACTCGGACCTTTGAGTCTCGTTTAGCGAGGTGAACAAGTCTTTTTTTTTTTTTTTTATTCATTTCGTTCAATTTGCCAAAATATTATTAAAATGTTACTAGATACTTCCAAACACATCTACAACTAGACCAAATAAAGTTCACCTTTCGAGTCTTCTGGTATTTGAGTCGTTCGTTCATCACGTGACAGCATGTAAAGAGGAACTAAGGAACTAAGGACTCGAGAAATGAACGAATCAAATCTTTTTCCGGCTCTGACTGAATATGTTTGGCTTCTGTCTT
>CAIGQZ010033231.1:1288879-1309949 GCA_903798205.1 Danio tinwini
ATCAAATCTTTTTCCGGCTCTGACTGAATATGTTTGGCTTCTGTCTTTCACATGATTAACAAACGATTCAAACCGAGAACTCAGGAGATGAACGGATCAAATCTTTTTTTCGGCTCTAAATTCATATGATTGGCTTCTGTCTATCATGTGATGATTGAACGACTCAAACCAAGGACTCGAGAAATGACTGCATATAATTGGCTTCTGTCTTTCACGTGATGAACGAACAACTCAAACACGATAGAAGACTCAAAAACTACTGATTTGTACTTCACCTGCACAACTGTGCGCAAACGAATGAATCACTCCCTGAGAGAATTCATCGTTCTTAAGTCATAAAAAAGATTCATTTAAAATGAACAAATCATTCAAGAACAACCCATCACTAGGAGGCAAAGTGTGTGTGTGTGTGTGGGTGTGTGGGTGGGGGGGGACTAGTTTTTAGTCTTTTAAAACTAAGACGTATTAGTAAAACTAAGACGTATTAGTGTAAACAGGGCCTAACTTTGTGTTTTTCTCGAGTGGTTTGTTGCTGCGACGGGGGAGGTGCGGAGGATCGCAATACCGGGTCAGCATCGTGATGTCTATCGGCGATGGAAGTTGGCATCATCTATCAACCCAACCCTATTACTTATTAATTTACTGACTAATGACAATTTTATTTTATTTTTTTTATCAATTTTTGTGTTGTTTGGGTTTTTGCCAAATCTGGTTCAATTCCATTTCAACAGCTCCTTTAGAAATATTATTCCCAGGAAAAAACATGATGTGTTCAATACTTATTTTCCACACTGTATGCTGGGGTGTGAATTAAGGTGCTCAATTTCAAATTATTAGTGACTTAAAACATCCTTGAATTTGGTGTTCATGAAAAAGGGGGAACCCTGTGTTGAGAAAAAGCTGCGATTTTCATTCTGAAAAAATATATACTGTATATATCATTTGTTTTGACCTTGGAGGGATGTAAACTTTTGTAGCTAAATAACTCACTTTAGTTATGAGGAACCTCTAAACACATCCAGAGACCGAGAAAACGCATCATATTTACATTGGTGAAGCATGACAGCTTTTCACCATGATGTTTTGGCACACGGATGTGAAATGGTACCAATAATAGCGATGCCCTACAGATGCGCTTGGCGTGTGTCACATGCTTCGAAAACCACATCACACGCAGCTCCAGCAGGATGTGATAGGATGCTTCTGTGGTCTATCTATAGGACGCTGTATTTCTGCTCAGCGCATGTTTCTTGTCGGCAACATGATAGCGAGAAGAGGAAGATTCATGAGCGTGCAGCTAAAAATGAACTGCTGAAATGCTGCATTTGAGGTTTTTCATGAAGGTGAATCCACCTCTGGTTTACAACAACAACATCAAAACAAAAAAACAGCATAGATGTTCACACTTTCCCTTTTTACAGACATTTTATTTCCCCAAGCGAAGCTACAACTGGGTCTTTAACAAATGGACAGTACAAATGTTAAACAATTTTTTTGTAAAACACAATTTTTAGGGGGGGAAATGTAATTTGAAGACTGTTTAAGAAAATTTAATTCATCTTTATTTCTATAGCACTTTTACAATGTAGATAGTGTCAAAGCAGCTTAACATAGAAGATCATAGTAAATTGAAAGTGTCTCAGTCCAGTTTTCAGAGTTGAAGTTCAGTTAAGTTTAGTTCAGTGTGCTTTAATTTTCCATGCTGAAAGTCCAAACACTGAAGGGCAAATTCATCGACAGGCAGCTCTACAAATCCCTAACCAAGCAAGCCAGTGGTGATAACTGCGATGAACAAACTTCACCAATTGATCAAAGTGAAGGAGAAAAAAAAAACATTGAGAGAAACCAGGCTCAGTTGGGCTTGATCATTTCTCCTCTGAACAACTTATTGTGCAGAGCTACAGTAAAAAAAATACAAGAAGTCACTCACTTTGTCAATTTTTTCCTTGTTTTTTGTTTTTTTTTTAAAGCTAAATTGTACTCTAAAAATTTCCTGTGCTGCACATACAAAAATAACAACTCTTAATAATGTATAAGTAGCATGAGAGCACTCCGTATGCTCTTCGAAAGACTTAAATGTCTTAAATTTCAAAAACGAATATTAAAATTGTGCCTTAATAACTCTTAAATTTACTGAAATATATTATCTTGCACACTTTAAATCATTTCGAATGGGTCTTAATTTTCCTATGACCATGTAAAACTACCTGATCGGGCCAACACACATCCAATCACCAGTTGTTTAAAGAGTACTGAAAAATCACACGCCTAAAAATGTAGTGAAAGTAGAATAAAAGTATCTGCTGTGATTATTACTTAAAGTATGAGTAAAAAGTAGCCCTTTTAAAAGTACTCATGAGTAGTGAGTATTATGCTGTAAAAAGCTGATGCATTTACATTTAATTTGTGGATGTGTGTAAACGTAACATTCTGTAGTGCATCTAGTTATTGTTCAGCAGACACACAACGTCATAGTAGTATTAGATTAGATTTAGGTTGTGATGTCAGGTGACCAAAATTCAATGTCTAGCCAGCGTCTAAGGACAATGTTACTTTGATGTCCAATAATGATGTCAAATGATGTTGATATTTGGTTGTTTTTAGGTTGTTAGGAATTGCATATTGACATCAAATACTGACATTTATTCGTCAGGTATGGTAACCAAAATCCAACACCTAATAGACGTCATAGTGATAACATCCACACAACATCAAGCTATTACATCATTAGATGCAGATATTTGGTTGAATTTAGGTTGGAAGTTGGACATAGACGTGTGCCTGACGTTAAGTTCTGACGTCAACCTGATTTTCATTTCCAAACAAAATGCAGCGTCCCCATGTTATGGTACAAAGTCAATCTGGCATCGCACATGTCTTGAGGTAGTTCATTATGATGCAAATTACCTTCTATGTGCGATTTGATAGGACAGGAATCACAGGACTGATTTTTCTAATCCCCATAGACAAGAAAAACTAAAAAGTATTGACTGCAGGTTTAAGGAAAGTAGTGGAGTAAAAGTACCAATACTGCACTAAAACTGTACTCAAGGAAAAGTAAAACTACTTAGTGAAGTACAATTCCTGAATAAAACTGCTCAATTACAGTAGTTTGAGTATTTGTAATTAGTTACTTTACACCACTGCCAATCACTAACAATCTATCTCAATAAATGTTTTGACATAACTCTGTTTATAACTCTATTTACCAATATGATTTAATTATCTTCCTTACAATAACATTTGTTTAAAAGTATGTTAAAGACAATAACCTGCACAGACCGTTGTCTGGCCTGTAGCCTGGTAAAAGGGGTGGTTCTTTTTTCTGAAAAGTGGACTTTTTTGCAGTTATTCACCTCATTTTCTATTTAATTATGAGGTTTAAATACTTCATTTAGTGACAATTTAAGCACTTTTTAGCTGAATTAGCTTGTCGGATGGATCATAACCCTTTTTGAGGAACCAAAAATATTTTCTAAAGATTTAGAATAAATATAAAATAATATAAAATAAGTTAAAAATATGTAGTCTGTTGTCATTTACAAATAACAAACTGGCCAGCATATTAAATTTTCCTCAGTCACAATTTGTCCATTTGAATAAAAAAGTTAATGAAAACAAAATAATCATAATAATGTAGAGATTCACAATTTGTCTAGCCTCTCTCCTGTAAAAAAAAAAAAAGTATGTTTGAAAATTCAAGGGTAACAACAACAGCCAAAATAGTTTTCAAATCAATTTCAATATGGTCCACTTTTGGTGCTTCACACCTTTTTATTGCTCATTTTTGCTAGCATTTTCAACTTTTTATTTTTTGAAGATATGGAAAAACAAAAATTTAAAGTCTCCTCAACTGAATATTTTACTTTCATTGAACAAACAGTTTCAAACATGCAGCTGAATAATTTTTATGAGTAAATTCAACTCTGAGCTCAATTGAGTTAACAATTTGTAAGTTTGATTTTTTTTAAAGTATATATATATATATATATATATATATATACACAGGGAGTGCAGAATTATTAGGCAAATGAGTATTTTGACCACATCATCCTCTTTATGCATGTTGTCTTACTCCATAGGCTCGAAAGCCTATACCCATTAAGCATATTAGGTGATGTGCATCTCTGTAATGAGAAGGGGTGTGGTCTAATGACATCAACACCCTATATCAGGTGTGCATAATTATTGAGTAGGGGGTAACTGCAGTCTGGAGAAATGGGCGTGGCAAAAGGTAGGGGCATGGCAAAAGGTTTTTCATTGGTCAGTTTTTTCTGGTAGGGGCGTGGCAAAAGGTTTTTCATTGGTCAAAGGTTTTATAGCCGGTCAAATGCGTTGGCCGTAGATTAACATCTTATGGCTCGTTTCCACTGAGTGGTCCAGTACGGTACGGTTCGGGTCGGTACGGGTCACCTTTATCAAGCTTGCGTTTCCATTACAAAGGGTACCCTTTTGGTGGGCGTGGTGTACTACAGAGAGTTTCAGTCAACGTCATTCTCGCTCGAATAAATGTCTACAGTAAAGCTGTACAGGTCGTTCACATTATATGAGAAGCTCTTCTAACAAAACAGATGCTTTAAACATATTAATACTTGTTTATAAATGTTTATTACTAACATTTCTATGAACATGATTTAATTATAACTGCAGATCAATGACAATGTTACAGCCTACTGTAACGTCTGCAATTATATAAAATAAATAAATAAATACAACATATATGAACACATACAGACCCTTACAGTCTCCGATATGTTACCAATTACAGAAAAACTACACACAGCATACATTTAGTCCTTATTTCAGTTCAAAAACAACACGCAACATATACAGTAGCCCACAATTAGAGCTAACCTCTCATCTGTGTCTGTAATCTTCACCAGCACATGTAGCCTCTGTTAGAGAGAATTTCCGTCATTCCGAGTTCATAATAGTCCAAAAGGTGATGATAAACATGGCAGATTGTTCAGGTTGCTGAAACTATTTGCTCCTGTCGGGAATCCTTGTAATCCTGTCGGTCTTCTCCTTTTTTCCGCGCTTCACTCTCGCGTTTGTCCTTTTCTTTCTGAATGGATCAGATGTCGAAGACGCTTCATTAATTACACACACGTTATTATTATCAGCTCAAGAAGTTCGTTATATCAAATCTTGACGCGATCACGGACTCCATGGAGAAAGCGAAAAACTGCTCGCACTTTTAGACTTTTAGACAGCCTCATAAAACAACAACAGGACACAGCAGATTCTTGGCTTTGTGGCTGTTCATCAAGACAACGACAAGATTTGTTTTGAGCCCGAGTCATCCATGTATCGTTGTTATAATGCATATAGTTGTCTCGGCTGTGCATTTAAAAACACGGCGGCTCCATTGTTTTGATTCTGGCTAGTTCCACGAGATCGTGAAGTATCTCTGTAAACCAATCAGCGTTCAGCTGCGCGTGTAGCTCCACCTTTTAGTACCCTTTCTCGTCTTTGGTACCCTTTCGAAAGGGTGCCGAAAAAGTGGTACGGTACGGATCAGTTCGGTACGCTTTTGACAGTGGAAACGGCCATAAAAGCGTACCGAACCGATCCGTACCGTACCATACCATTAAAGGTGGATCATTCTACTTTATGCTAATAGTGTTTAGAATAAAGAATAAATTAAACCTAATCATAAGTTTCATTAAAGCAATGCAAATCAGCATTCTAATGGATACAAATGCTGTAATGTCATTAGACAAATTATGTTTTTGGTCTTTTTATTTGGCTATTTATAAATGCACTACTTGGAAAAGTGATTTATTCAGTACTATTTTTAACTGTGATTTAGTTGTTTCCCAAAATAATTAAAATTAAGAAGATTTTTTAAGATTTTTTTTTGCCTGGTAATATATATTATTCAAATATCACAGATTTATAATAAAGATAACTCATTAGTAACTTTATGTTAAGTGATATTAATCAATTTAGAACACAGACACAAGTTCATTAAACATTTCAGTTTAATTATAAAAAAAAACTAGTAAATAAAAAAATCTCTTAAAAAACATCCCATCCACTGATTAAAAATACATACATGCATCATTTCACCACAAATATCACCCATTAAGTACAAATCCATCCATTTATCGTGAAGCAGCAGTGCATAGAGCAGAAGCCATCAAATTCTTGTCTGAATAGATTGCTCTGTACACCCCTTTCCTCCCATCGCCACAGTATCCAATGGTGTTTTTGTAGAGCCAACCACAGGATTTACATCTGGAGAGCTTGAACTCCACTCTATATTTGACCAAGTAAAAGTGTGAGGAAGGCACCATCTCCTTCATCATAAACATCTAAAAGAACCTTTCTGAACAGGTCTAATGGTAGCTGAATTAAAGATAAAATACACACACACACACACACACACACACACACAAAACAATAAAATGGCGAATGTAAAAGTGAAAAGTAAACTATAAAATAAATTATATATATTCAAACATACAATACTAAGACCTTCTCTTGGATCCATGGCTGAAGGAAAAAAGATCAAGTGTATGATGTATGCATTCATGTATACATATTTTGTATGTGTGTGTGTGTGTTTGCATATTTTATTTGTGTGTGTGTGTATATATATATATAGTTATTACTGTTAAACAACGTGTGACAGTGAAAATGCACCATGTCAACAACCCTACTACTTTTTGACTATTTTAAACTGCCCGTATTGCATATTATAATAAGAAACCAAGGATAAGGACCCAAGAGAAGGTCTTAGTGATGTATGTTGGTTTGCATATTCATAATAAGAGGATGCTTAATTTGCATATTTGATTTGATCGTTTAAATACAACATATCTGTTTTTTTTCTTTTTGAAATGTAAAGGAAACCACTTGTAGCACCTCATCTAAAAAAGTGAGATTCAAAAATCTGTCTCAAGGTTCGCAGTTACAGAGTAAGAATGTGGTAAGTCATGGAGACGCGGCTTCAGCTTCCCCTCGAGCATCTTGTGTGCTTCCTGCCAGAGCTCTCAACAGTGGGTGTCACCATGTGTGTGTGTCACGATTTGCTGCTTTGTGGCTTATCTAAAAGATTATGCCAAAGGACAGCAAGGGGAGTTTAATTCAACTGTTTTATTTTAAGAAAATGATTCTAACTAAGGTGAGTGCAGAAATGATAGCTCAGCAGTTAATAGTAATGATATTGATGTTTCTCCATTCATTCATTCATTCATTTTTCTTCAGCTTAGTCCCTTTATTTATCAGGGGTCACCACAGCGGAATGAACCGCCAACTTATCCAGCATATGTTTTTATGCAGCAGATGCCCTTCCAGCTGCAATCCAGTACTGGGAAACACCCATGCACTCACACACATACACTATGGCCAATTTAGTTTATTCAGTTCACCTCTATCACATGTTTTTGAACTGAGGGGAAAACCAGAGCACTCAGAGGAAACCCATGCGAACACGGGGAGAACATGCAAACTCCACACAGAAAGGCCAACTGAACCAGCCGGGACTCGAACCAGTGACCTTCTTGCTGTGAGGCGACAGTGTTAACCTCTGAGCCACCATGCTGCCTATTTTGATGTTTCTACAGATTTAAATTTTGTCATGTATTTATGCTTTTGAATTTCATTATGGGACCTTTGGATCTTTCGAGCAACAACTTTTGATGTTGAAAAGTTCGAAAAAGTTACTTTTATTGACAGTTAATACGTTGGGGTGATATTTTTGTGTGGGTTGGTGTTGTAAATTATAGTACAAACATCTAGTAATAAACGGCTAGTACATTTTTTTCTGTTGTTCAATGGGCATAATTCTCTCTCTATATATATATATATATTTTTTTAATATATTCCTTCAAACTACTGAAATTTAAATAAAAATATCTTTGTTTAGCTGCATTTTTAACCTCAAAAGTCGACAGAGCAGAGAAGAAGTAAATTATCTGTAAATTAACAGATATTTTTTTACAATGTGATGTTTTCCAGATTTAAATGGCACACAATTTTCTCATAGGCCTGTTATATTACAGTTTTTCTCAGTCGCTTTGGTGCATTTCTCACAACACTTTACATTTGCACAACAGTTAATGCATTTCTCAAAACAATTAGTCATTTGTGCACATCATAGTAGCAGTTTCTCATTCCTTCCAGCAAATTGCAAATGCTTTTGGTCATGCATCAATTGCTTTCATACAACTCTTTGCTGTTTTATAACATTATCAATTGCTTATGTCATGTCAGTCAAAATTAACTAAACTTGTCAATGCTGAATAGTCATTCTATATAAAACTAATAGTCCTCATTTCATTACTTGAGTCATTACATACAAAAATGTTGAACTAGTTGTCAAAATCTGTCAAGCTCATTTTATTTAAAAACTTTAAATCTTTTTTTTCCTGAAAATATCTTCTAAATTGAACAATTTCATGAATGATTAACAGACCTGTGTATGTTGTAGGTTCAGTTCCAATATGTACTGCAATATTGTTTACAGTTGTGCACAGCTCTACCCAAAGGAAGTTTATGTTTGTTGTAAATAAGGGTGTATTTATTCTTTTGCACAATGCTGTGAATAAATTTTTATTGTAAAGAGCATCTGCAGTAAAAATGTGAAACATACACATTCAGTGTCTTGTACTCAGATACCTCAATAAATGCAGTGATGTCTAACTTTACTGTAGTTTTCAAATTACTGTGCAAATAGTATATAATGCTGTCTTGAGCATTTTCAGGACGTGTCAACAAAATCAGACTTTTTTGCATTAGAAAAAATGTACAGAGTAAAGTGTCCTAATGAAAACATGACAAAGCCATTTGACTATCTTGTTCATAAACAATGGTGGCAGGACTTTGCATTTTGATGACACTGACACTTTCATTGACATAAATACTTGCTTTTGAGGAATGAGCTATCCATTTTGAGCAAGTGACACACGTTTGCAAGTTATCCACTAGGTTTTGCAGTTTGTACTAATTGTTTTGAAAAATGCATTAACTGTTGTGCAAATGTAAATAGTGTTGAGAGAAATGCACCAAAGTGACTGAGAAAAACTGTAATAATAATTAAAATAATAACAATAATTCCTTACATTTATATACAAGGTGTCTGCGGGGTCTTAAAAAGTATTAAAAGTTAATCAATTAATTATGAGAAAATTAAGGCCCTTAAAAGGTATTAAAGGTCTTAATCCCGTTTTATGAGGTCTTAAATTTTGCTCAAGCGTTGTCCAAAATGTTTGATTGCAAAAAAGCAGAAATATATTTATTTTCCTCGATTGGTTCAGGCCGGGTGCGTCTGGCCAAGCTCCTCTGTCTGGGTGATGTCACATAAATTGCGACAAATGCGGGAAGGTGATGTCACGCTCCCCACATGTAGCGAAACCATAGAGCTAAACAGACGGCAAAATGGGATAATGCAAGTTTCGTACTCCTGGTTGGAGAAAGATGAGTTTAAACAGTGGCTGAAACCTGTCGCTAAAAACATACACATAATTTATTCTTTCAAGCTTTGTTTCTTTCGAGCTTATCTAAGTTCTGTTGCACGGTTGTGCTGCATTCATTTATTTAACTACAACTGTTTATTAGCAACTGTTTATTAAGTTAAAGGTTTGATACTGATTAGAACTTGTGGCAACAAGGTCTTAAAATAGTCTTTAAAAAGTTTAAAAAAGGTATTGAAATTTCCTTTAGGATTCCTGCATATACCCTGATATAACAATTTTTATGACACTCAAGGCACTTTACACATTTTTGGGGGAATCTCCTCATCCACCACCAGTGTGCAGCATCCCCCTGGATGATGCAACAACAGCCATATTGCACTAGACCACATCCCACACACCAGCTGATTGGTAGAGAGAAGACAATTATGATATGGGGATGGTTAGAAATTTGGCTATAAACCCCTACTCATTTTTTAAAGGTCCACCTGGGATTTTTTACAAGTTTTAAAGTCTCATCACTCACTGAGCAGTATAGAGTCCCCGTCATTATATTGGGGCATTAGCGCCCACACAGACTGCAGGTTGAGCACCCCCTGTTGGTCTCATTAACACCACTTCCTGCAGCAACCTAGGTTTCCCATGTGGTCTTCCATCCAAGTTCTGAACGGGCACAGCCCTGCTTAGCTTTAGTGGGTGACCATGTGAAAGTTGCAGAGAGCTAGCTGCCGGCCAAATTGAGTGTTATCTAACACTGCTGAGGAACAGAAAAGTTTTATTTAGGCATGGAAAACATGTGACCAAGGGACCTGAGGCACTCTTATTCTACCATTTTTAAGGTGTTACCAATTTAAATGCTTGTTAATCCTTTAACTGGCATTGTAACCACCTGGTTGACCTTTTGTCCATATAGGTTACTATAAAAAAACAACAACACAAATGTAGCTTGGAGTGGTGTCAAAAATACAACATAACCAAAGAAATTGGTCAAAAATGTGTTTTCTTAGAGTGAAGGTTAATCCAAATATCTAATCAGCCAATCGAGTGGTAGCTTCTCTAGATGTGACCAAGAGAATTTCAAACTGAGATTTGGGATGAGGTTTAAAAGGGATCTAAATGACTTTGAACATGGCACAGTTCCTTTTGCCAGTCAAGCTAGTGCGTGTATTAAAAAAAGAGTGCTAATTTACTGGGATCTTCACACAACCATCTCTAGGGATTACAGATTTTGGTTAGAAAAAGAAAAAATATCTAGTGAACAGCAGTTCTGTGGGCGTAAATGCCTTGCTTGTGTCAGAGGCCAAAGGAGAATGAGCAGACTGATAGACAACAGTAGCTCAAACAACGCACAACCTTTGAACACACAACACACCAATCTTAAAGCAGATGAGCTTGAGGCTACAGTTCAAGCAGGCTCATCAAAATTCAACAAGAGACGACTGGATAAAAGCTTGCCTGGTCTGATGAGGCTCCATTTCTGCTGCAGGATTCCGATGGTTGGGCTAAAATTTGATGTAGAGGACATAAAAGCATTTATCTGTCCTGCCCCTTTGTATCAAAAGTTCTGGTTGGTGCTGGTGTAATGGGATTTTCTTCGTCATTTGTGTCTCTTCATTTCAACTGAGCATCCTTTAAATGCTAAAACCTACTTGGGTATTGTTGCTGACAATGTCCATCCCTTTATGACAGCGGTGCCCAATCCTGTTCCTAGAGATCTACCTAGAGATCAGGAATGCAGAGATCAGCTCTAACCCTGATCAAAAACAACTAAATCAACTAAGGCTATGTCCACATGCACTGTGATGCTTGTTAAGAGCACGCCGAACCAACAGGCGGCGATAATGAACGTTTTATCAAACACCAAACAGGGAATTATATACAAGTAAATTGCATGCAAATCAATGCAAACATGAGAATAGACGTGGATTACCATCCCCTCGGGGCAACAACACGAAATATGCAATGTGTCTGCCACGAATGTGCAGAATTTTGCCTCATTTGCATCTTTTACATTTGGTGTGAATCCAGCCATGTTGGCCAATCAGAAAAGAGAAATCAGCATGCATGTTGACGTCATCAGGCAAAACCTCCGGTTGTCCACACGACCACACTGTACCCGGAGTTTTGGAAAATCTTCACCCTGGCCGGAGTTTTCAGAAAGTACCAGTTTCAGTCACCTGACACTGCATTTTCATGTGGACAAACAGTGAAACTGTGTAGAAAAAACGTGTGGTTTTGAAAACACCCATGTTCGTGTGAACAGGGCCTAAGTGGGACCTGAAGGAGCACTTGGTAATTAAAAACAGGTGTGTTTGATCAAGGCTGCAGCTGAACTCATCTGAAAGGTAGATCTTCAGGAACAGGATTGGACCATACCTGTCAACCCTCCCATTTTTCCAGAGATTCTCCTGTATATTACAATTCTATCTCACTATCGTCCAAATCATCCACTGCCATATCACTTTGAAGCCCAAGACCGGTTACTCACTGAAGCTAAGCAGGGCTGCGCCTGGTCAGTCTGTGTCAGTCCTAATGCCCCAGTATAGTGAAGAGGAGACTATACTGTCAGTGAGCACGATCTTTCAGATAAGACGCTGAACCAAAGTCCTGACTCTCTGTGGTCATTGAAAATCCCATTGCACTTCTCGTAAAAAGTAAGGGAATAACCCCGGTGTCCTGGCCAAATTCTCTTCATCGGCCCTTACTCATCATGGCCTCCCAATCATCCCCATCCACAGAGTTGGCTCTATCACTGTCTCTCCACTCCATCTATAGCTGGTGTGTAGTGAGGTCACTGGTGCCGTTGTCCTATGGCTGCCATCGCATCATCCATGGTGCACACTGGTGGTGGTGTGGAGGGACCCCCCCCCCCATGCATGTAAAGCACTTTGGGTGTATAATCATACACAATAAATGTGCTATATAAATACACATTACTTACTACTTACTATCATCTCGTAAAGGTATTTCCTGTATTTCTCCAATATGTTTAATCTTTCTATGAAGGGTGGCAATAAACACCAAAGAGCCGATCCCCCCTATACCCAACCCATACTGCTGAACCACCATGGGATGCCCCTTGCTCTTAAATGTGAATTTGTTTTCATCATTTGTGCTCATTTTATTTAGGTATGAAAACTCTTTGAAATAAATATAAAAACAACGGGATTACCTTCCATTACAGGCGTCATTGCTCCTCCTATGCAATTCTCTAAACAGTCAGTATTCCTTATTTTCACAACTCAAAGTTGACAGGTACCCCTGCTATATGATAGTATATCCAGGTTGTCTTGGCTACTTCTAGATAATGTGCCATGTCTTAAGTTTGCAAAGATACATCTGCATTAACTATCATTAAGCAGTTCTAAGGTAAAAAGTGTCCAAGTTGGTACTGCCAAATTGGCCAATGAGTATACAGTATATCAAAGAACTTGGAACACTGGGAATGTTGGATCTTTGCGTCCTAAGGATCCTGTGAAGTGCTTTAAAACTAACTTTTTTGTTCGATGTGTGACATAATCTTTACTGAAACTTGAAGACAGGGTGGGACATAGTCGCTCTATCCCCTTTTTACAAAACAGCCAATAGTGTTTTGCTATTATCACAGGTATGCCAGTTGAGCTCAAGCACATATATCAACAGCATTTTGAAGGGGTAGGACAAACTAGATACAAAAAAAGCATTTGATTGGTTCGAAGATTTGATGAGACACTGAAGTATAACGAGACGTCATAAAAATAGTTGCTCCATTTAGGCGGAAGTGACAAACTGGTTTCTGGAACACACTAAATTATACATATCCTTAAGACTAACTATTCACATGGATATTAAGTTAGGTACGATAGTGAAATGAACAGCCTTTAGTGTATCTAGTTTGTCTTACATCTTCTGGACAGTACAAGATGTGCCTACAGTACAAGATATTTCCACATTTGGTTATAGTATGTTTTCTCTTCGCAATCTCTCATTTAAGTAGTAACTTTTCATGCTAGATTTGGACAGATGAAGGTACAGTTGCTGCCTTGTGGATAAAGTAACTGCTTTCAAGAAAGTAAATGCACATTTACCATGCATACAGCTAACAAAAATATTTTTTTTCAAAAGCAAGCATTCTGTTTTTCAGTTGTTGTCAATGGATGCACCCCTTTTTTTTTTTTAGAATGCCAGCAGTATTGGACACGTTGTATATGTAACGTTATAACAAAAGCCAAAATTAGATGGAGGAAAGTTAGCGAGTGAATGGCCAAAGTTATCTCATGGCAATTCATAACTCTTTTATTTAGTGGTTCATTCGCATGAGACGACGCGGTGGCGCAGTGGCTAGCACGTTTGCCTCACAGCAAGAAGGGCGCTGGTTCGAGCCCCGACTGGGTCAGTTGGCGTTTTTGTGTGGAGTTCTCATGTTCTTCCCATGTTCACGTGGGTTTCCTCTGGGTGCTCTGGTTTCCCTTACAGTCCTAAGACATGTAGTACAGGTGAATTGGGTATGCTAAAATTGACCGTAATCTATGAGTGTGGATGTTTTTCAGTGATGGGTTGCGGCTGAAAGGGCATCCGCTGCGTGAAACATGTGCTGGATTTGTTGGCGGTTCACTCTGCTGTGGCGACCCCAGATTGATAAAGGGACTAAGCTGAAAAGAAAATTAATGAATGAATAATTTGTAAGAATATGTACGATCTCATTCATACAATTTAGTATGATTGCTCATCCTCCAATGACATTTGGGTTTAAGGGTGGGGTTTGGTGCCATGCCTCCTTTTAAAAATCATACATTTTTGCATGACTGAACTCTCAAACTTAATAGTTGAACTTTCATACTCGAGTAAACAGACAAAACGTAAACTAGTTACATTTCCTCCTGAGATCAGGTTGTAATGGTATAAAAATTTGGTCTGGAATGCAGACAAGGTCTCTTCACAACTGCAATTTTTGGAGCTTGTTCAAATTATATAAAATGAGCTGGAACAACACAATTCTTGAGATTTTATTTGGGACAACTTAATTGTTTTATGTTTTTCTTCAGTAGTGCTGTTGATGTTCTGTTTTCTCCTTGTTTTTTCAATGATCAGTGAACAAACAGCGGCCCTCTTTAGTGCTGACATCTTTTGGGCAAAAAAACAGTGCAGAAATGATTCAAAGCTTATGAGCAAACTGCTTATACATTATATAGAAAATTCAGACTGCATGTGTACAGTTAGGAAGGATAACAATAATTATCCCATTGATTTTTCTATGTAAAGAATTATGTTTCTCAGGTATTTAGCATCTGACTTTGCCTTTCCTAGGTACAGTCGATTACTTTGTTTCTTTGTTGTTTTAATTGGTTTTGGTGGCATCATAACATTGAGTACATTTACATGGACACCAATAATCCGATTTTAATTTGATTAAGACAATACTCTGATTAAGAGTCTACCATGTAAACAGCTATTTTTGATTACCTTAAGCTGACTAAAGTCATTATCAAACTGAACAGAAATCAAGTTAAGACGTGGAGTATGCCTATTTTAGTTGCATTATTATAGTGCAGTACAGACATGTAAACACCTTAATCAAACTATTACTGTCATGTAGGACTTTTGTCGCATTTTGCGACAGGATAGTCTATACACATGTGGCTGTTTGACACTTTTCTCTGCACCTACCGAGTAATAAAGGACCACAGACACCTGCATTGCAAAACGCAGAAGTTTCCCCCCATACGTTGTACGGTATTAAATTCCAATAAAACAGCACTCTTCCAGCAGTTCATACTCGCATCCAATATCTCGTTTGTCGTAAAGTCGACAAAAATTAAAAAGGAAACACCTGAAATTACATGAAACTCTGGAGGAAACATAGATAGCGTGGTGACACAATGACGTTAATTGAAGTATGTGCTACAACATGTAAAACAGGATCACGAAAGGAACATTCAAAAAGCAACTCATGTAAACACCTTAATTATCTTATTCAGATCAAGGCAAATAATTGGATTATTGTTGTCCATGTAAATGTAGTCATTAAGATGTTTCCGTATTTAAAGTTATTTTAAGGTGGAATTAGATTGTCAATGTTTGTTCAGGTTAAGTAGTAGATATAAGTCAGTATTTGTTGTGGAGCTGTTTTTCGCAACCCCAACCCATTTGCGGTACCCAACCCTACTTTGTTCCTTGTACGCCATATAAATCTAGTGAACAAAAGACCCTTGAAAAAAAAAGAATGACCCTGTTTGCTGTAAGAGAGCGACATTAAGTGACATGCTAAGTTTGATTCTCTGAAATACCAAAGTTCCCCCAGCTGTAGGTTCAGATGTGCTCCGCAGTGCTCGTCAGCCCCCATTTACATCTCTACAGTGACATTTGGGCTCAGGCCCGGATCCGGCCTTCACCCACGCCCAGCCTAAGGGAGCCTGGATGCCAGTGTAAATCCCAATCAACACTGGAAGTGGAGTCCTCGAGATGCTTAGGTTCACGACAGTCTTCTCTCATGAAAAACGCATCTGTCTGCGGTTTGCATTTTGCCAAGAAATGGGCATCATGAAGGCTTGCTTGAGTACAGTGATTCAGAGTTATGTTGAATAAAAATAAGTGCTTCAGGCAGGAGAGAAAAAAGCCATCTCAATGCCGTTGCATTTATCTGAAGAATCATCGACCCTCATAGACAGCAAGTGCTATGAATGTTATTGGAAAGTGTTTCATTTATATGGACGCTACATCCAATTGAATGTAGTCTCTTGTTCTCAACTGGACAAATGAGGACAAATCAGATTGCAGCTGGTCATGTTTAAAACATATATGATAATGGATTCAGCGCAACATCTCTGAATAAACTCTCATATTATCAGAGATTTCCATCTGAAAGCAGTTGGGCTCTGCAAGATGAATGTTCACAGCAAATGTAATTGTTGAAATTCTCCCAAATGGTACAAAGCGTTGACTCACCGGTCTCTTTGGGAAAGGTCATTTTATCAAGCAAAGAGAGGACGTTTAAATATGTATTATTTATGTTTTCAGAAATTGATCTGTCAATATCTAAACAGTTCAAAATTCAGATAACAATGATAAGTGTATATTTAAAATTTTTAAAGAAACAGTAAGATGTCTGTATACACTACCGGTCAAAAGTTTGGGGTCAGTAGGATTTTTAAATGTTTTAAAATAAGCCAACCAAGGCTGCATTTATTTCATTATAAATACAGTACAAATTGTAAAATTGTGATAGTTATTGCACTATAAAATAACTGTTTAATAGTAGTTTATCATTTAATTTAATAATTTATTCCAGTGATTTTAATAATGATTTTTCAGCTTCATTACTCCAGTCTTCAGAGTAACATGATCCTTCAGAAACCACTCTAATATAAATTTATTATTATTATTATTATTATTATAAATTGGAATGAAAGCAATAATGACTAGAGTAATAATTTCCTTTGAAACTACAGTTGAAGTCAGAATCATTAGACCCCCCTTTGAATTTATTTTTTATTTTTTCAATATTTCCCAAATGATGTTTAACAGAGCAAGGAAATTTTCACAGTATGTCTGATAATTTTTCTTCTGGAGAAAGTCGTATTTGCTTTATTTCGGCTAGGAAAAAAAATCAGTTTAAAATTTTTTTGAAAGAATTTTAAGGTCAAAATTATTAGCCCCTTTAAGCTATATATTTTTTCAATTGTCAACAGAACGAACCATCATTATACAAGAACTTGCCTAATTACCTTAACCTGCCTAGTTAACCTAATTAACCTAGTTAAGCCTTAAAAGGTCACTTTAACCTGTATAGAAGTGTCTTGAAAAATAACTAGTAAAATATTATTTACTGTCATCATGGCAAAGATAAAATAAATCAGTTAATAGAAATGAGTTATTAAAACTATTATGTTTAGAAATGTGTTGAAAAAAAATCTTCTCACCGTTAAACAGAAATTGGGGAAAAATAAATAGGGGAGTTGACTATAATATATGAATAATATAATATATTAATATAATAATATGTTACTTAATATTACAGATAACAGACCTTTATGTAATTTTATAACCCAAATAGCTTAAATTCTGCTTAAAGTGTACATTTGCAAGTATTTGTAAATATTTTATTCATATTATTACTGTTGTAAAAACTGTGCCTAATCTTATTAGCATACTAAAAAGTTAAAACCTAGACCCAAATGCAGACGAGATGTTTCACTTTGTGATATGTTTAATGCAGAGGAAAAGTGACAGTGGCAGATCATCATTACTCACACTGACTCACCAACAAGCCCACAGGACTTCATTAATGGAGAACTCAGAAAAACAAACAAACCAATAAACCAATCATAGCTTTCATGTTCACCATGTCTCTTAAAATCACACCAAGTTAAAATTTTAATATTTGAGTGGAGTTTATGCAATTTAATATATGTTAGTGTATGTATTGTTTAATCCTCAGATATGGAAACATCTTTTAGCAAGACATCTATAGAGGATTTTAAAGGATTTGCCCTCTGTTAATTTTCTTTTTTCTCCATTGTGATATACAGTTGAAGTCAAATTAGCCCACCTTTGAATTTTTTTTATTCTTTTTCAAATATTTCCCAAATTATGTTTAACAGAGCAAGGAATATTTCACAGTATGTCTGATAAAAGTATTTTGTTTTAATTCAGCTAGAATAAAAGCAGTTGTACCAGAGAATTTTTTAAACTATTTTAAGGTCAATATTATTAGCCCCCTTAACCAATATTGTCTACAGAACAAACCATTTTTATACAATGACTTGCCTAGTTAACCAATTAACCTAGTTAAGCCTTTAAATTTCATGCCTGTCATCATACTGTAATCATGGCAAAGATAAAATAAACCAGTTATTAGAAATGAGTTATAAAAACTATTATGTTTAGAAATGTGTTAAAAAAGTCTTTTTTCCGTTAAACAGAGATTGGGAAAAAATATTAATAATTCAGGAGGCCTAATAATTCTGACTTCAACTGTATATCTAATTGAAATAGCCCTGTAATAATAATAATAAAAAAGTAGGGTGGTGCATGATTTTGTCCTTTGGGAACTGATTGGATCGTTGAAAGAACAAAATGGACACAAGCACGGCAGAAACGAGATACGGCCCTCCCACAAGGCATTCCATGTGACCAGAAGTGAAGAAAAGTTGTTTTGAGGGGGCAGGGAAGGTTATGGTATATGAAAAGACTATGAGGGCTAATAAATATTTACAAAATAATGAAGTATGCATAGATACATTGTTTATAGGAAGCACTACTATACACAAATCAAACAAGAAGAGATTTTAAACACGCAAGACGGTAATGGGGGGAAACGTTCAAAATTAACCAGTTCAAGAGTTCACACTTGCTTGATGCTAATAGCAGGTTTGGCATGGTAAATAAGGGGGTCCGAGATCAGGTAGGTCTCGAGAGCTCCCCCTTGGTATATGGAGGAAAAGGAGGAGATGGGGTGGAAGGGGGGATTTTTCCAAAATGAAGATAAGGTAGTAGGGCGAATACGGCCTATATATTGTAAGCTTCAATCATCCTGATTGGATTATTGCTGATTACGGATGAGAGGCTAGCAGTGATCAATCACATCACGTGCTCGTCTCAAAATTAGTTTGTAAAACTACTTATTCCAGTCTGATCTCAAAAGGAAATGTAACTATTTTACTTTTTGTCAGTTTAATGGCTCATTTTAAAGTTCAAATTTGACAAAAATGTAAAATTTTGTGGCACCAAACCCCGCCTCTAAATCCAACTGTTATTGGTGGATAAACAAATTGTACTAAAATGCACAAATGAGATTGTACAATTCATACAAAATAGCCACTAAATCAAAAAGTTTTCATGAGATAGAGCTGGTTATTTCCTACAATTAAAGAGATGCAAACGTTGCCTTAATTGATTTTCAACACAGAAAATTGGTTTGTTGGCACTTCAATCATTTGACGTCATTTCACTGCCCAGTTAAACCTGCGTGTATCAAAACAAACCAGTTTATTGAATAATTAACTTACAGTATTAACATCTTATCAACATATGATAAAAATATTTTTATCATATTTATCATTATTTAATAAAACAGCAGGCTATGTATGATGGTCAAGTTATTTATCAGCTTCTGCGATGTCGTGAAGCGTCATGAAGAAGTCGCACGTTGCGAGAGAGAGAGAGAGAGAGAGAGAGAGAGAGAGAGAGAGAGAGAGAGCGCAAATTCCTCTGCTTGTATTGGTGGTGCTGAAACTTGAACTGAGAGCAAAAACAAATGTACTTTTCGTTGTCGCATTTTTGTTTTCCCCTCACGCGAGATAACTAACGCTAGACATTAATGTGACTAAAGAGTCTTTCCCGCGACAAACGTTAGGATTTTATTCAAAAACTGTCTATATTTTGATAAACAATGGCTTTTATGTTGAAACACATGATAGGAGGGCAGCTGAAGGATCTTACCGGGGGTCTAGAAGAGAAACCTGAAGGGGAAAAGACTGAAGCTGCGGCGAAAGGAATGACCCAAGAAGAGTTCGAGCAGTACCAACAACAGCTGGCGGAGGAGAAGTAAGACTCGACGCCTTTATTTGTTTGGTCATAACAATAAATATTAATCTGTGATGTACATTTTTTGAGGCAAGACACTGCAGGTAAAAAGTGTTTAAAAATACTAGTTTTCATAATACTTGCCCAGCTTATATTTTTTGTACTTTTTTAAAGATTTCGTTTAAATATGCAAATAAGTGACTGTTTTATTTAACAAGCTAATTTGCATACATCGGATGAAGTCATGTTCAGAGTTATTGTTTTTTAATTCGACATATTAAAAAGTCTACAGTTTTTACAGAGGGGATATTGGTAAAGTATTTTTTACTTCATACATTAGTAAACACTACAGCCAGAAAAAGACGTAAAATACGTGCTGAAACGGAGATTTATGACCCGTAATGACTAAGCGTTACAAATAAAACACTTAAAAGTTACTTTGAATGACTTTCTTTATTAAACTGAATTAAACACTTTGTGAAGAGCCCATAAACTTTAAAAATATTTTTTTTTTGCCTACAGTGGCATACTGACAAACCTTAAATCCATTATAATAACATTATGTATTAATATTTTCTTTTATTTTCATGTAGTCACAGCTAATTAATTTTATTTTCATTTCTGTGTACTTTTTTTAGAGGATTTGTACATTATTTTAATAAAATAACATTTAGTTTATTATTATTATTACTATTATTACTAATAAACAATAATGAATACCTTGTTGAATGCCACCAAAAATGACATTATATATTTATTATATCAAAACATGTGGACCACATCCCCCCTGTTTGAATTGAATACACAAACTTCATGGTCACTTGTACAAATGTAATACAAGGAGCGTTGGAGAAGGTCAGTGTTTATCTCTTGCCTACTGTATTTCTGTGGTTTAATCAATACTGCATGTCACCTTGCTCTCCAGATCCATGTTTCTCAGGTTTGGCCTTGAGAACAGTGACTCCTCTGCAGAAATGCATATGCAGCTGTTTTTCTTCCTCCATGTGCATATTTCAACGGCGTTGTATTACATTGTCCTAGACAAATAAAGCTTCATATTTACACTGAACAAATTTGCTTATATTGAGTGCTGAATGACAATATCTATCTATCTATCTATCTATCTATCTATCTATCTATCTATCTAT
>CAIGQZ010033231.1:1320203-1344507 GCA_903798205.1 Danio tinwini
TTCTTTCTTTCTTTCTTTCTTTCTTTCTTTCTTTCTTTCTTTCTTTCATTCTGACTTGCTGTCTTTTCTCTACATGTTAAATTTCAATGTATAGCTTACATATTGTCCAAATTAACTTATTGAATTATAAAAAAAACTATGTGGAATATAAGTGGCAGCACATTTCAAATGATAAAATAAGAAAATTCCGGAAAATATATATATACTCCACTTGTTGTTTGTGGCCTGCAGTGTGTAATCTTCAGCCTGTGATCCTGCAGGTTGGTCATGGAAAAGATTTTCTCACTGCACTTCAGAAAGCCAAGAATTGTGGTCTAAAGCTGGCTCTACACCTTTCAGAGGTCAGAGCACATGGAGACATATTTACACTGGAATTATGTGTTGTTGGGAATGCTGTTGGATTGTTGAAACTAGAGATCTCGTGTTTTTCAGGTTCCTTCTCAGGTAGATGAGACAGAGCTGTTGTTGAACCTGCCTCCTGACAGAATCGGCCACGGAACCTTCCTGCATCCTGAGGTCGGCGGGTCAGACAGTCTTGTTGACAAAGTTTGCAAACAAAATATTCCCATTGGTAAAAAAAATCCCATTGTATCATTTCTATTTTACTTAATTTACTAACTTTTTGATAGATAGTTTATCAGAATTACAAAATTGCATACTGTAAAGCAACTTCAAAGAACTTCAAAGAATTATATATAAATTCCTACATGTAGTGTTAACAACAAGCCAATTAAAGGCATTTTACCAAAACAGGCTAGAAGGTTATATGTGATAATCGAGGACATAATAATATCTCATAACATAGTAATACCTCTCTCTCTCTCTCTCTCTCTCTCTCTCTCTCTCTAACATCACTTCCTGTCGATGTCTATTGTCCTATCATAATATATCAGCAGAAATGCCAAAAAATAAATCTTAAAAAAAACGTTAAAAATGTTAGCAACAAATGATAATTTATGCTAGCAACAAATGTTAGCTATGTTAATGTTAACAAGATGTTAATGATGCTAGCAATGTGTTAAACCAGATATTGAGTGTTGTCATAATTCTAAAATCCCCAACTTGACATTTTAACTAGTTATTTTTCTATTTTATCTAATGCATAATGTGTCAGCAACACGTTATGCCAACAGCATGTTAAAATGTTTGCCATGTTCTAACATAAGTTATAAACGTTCTCATTCATGTAAATAACATGCTAATAAATGTTAGATGTTGCAAAACATGCTAGTAACAAATGCTATTTATGGTAGCAACAAATGTTAGCTATGTTAATTCATGTTAGCAAGATGTTAATGATGTTAGCAATGTGTTAAATCGATTAATTGGTTAACTAATTATTATTTCCTTTTATTTAACACATAAGGCTTTATTTTAGTGATCTAGGCGCAAAGTCTAAAGCGCATGGTGCAAAAGCATCAAGGGTGTGTCTGAATCCACTTTTGCTATTTTAAGGACGGAAATATATGCTTTCCGCCGCGGCACATGGTCTACCAGGGTTGTGCTGATTTTCTTAAAGAGTTATGGGTGTGTTTTGAGCATAACGTGCATTAAACCAATCAGAGACTCTCCCATTCCGTTTAAAAGTCAGTTGCGTCACACCATGACGCATTTGCTATTTACATGATGGACTTTGTAAGAGGAAAAACTGAACGCTTCACTAGCAAGAAAACAGTTAAACAGATTATCTGCAGCACGAGGATAAAGAATGAGGCTCCTCCAATCGGCCTCTTTACTTTCACTTTCTCTTTCTCTCTTTCGTGGATAAGGAAACAGTGTTGTACACTCCGCTGAAGACGTTCATTAGCCTACATATTTAATTTTGTTTGTTAAGCGCAAAGATTTGTTTTAAAGCTATTTCTAAATTCAGTTTTAATTTCCAGCAATAAATGAACAATAATAACGAAGTGTGGTCAAAAAAAACTAGGTTATATCCAAACACACACCCTATGGCCCATATAGTCCAAAACCTGACAGGTGGACACATCTAAGTTTTAATAAAACAAATATAAATATGCATATAATAAATAATACTACTACTAATAATAACATTATACAAAAGCAAGTTGTTGTGAATAAACTGAATATGCCATATAAACTGAAAATGCCAATAAACTAGTCTATTGCACAGACTATTTTAGTTCTTTAAAATAGCAACGCACCAACAATGCGCCTTAACACACCTAGACCAGAACACCCATGAGTCCAAAAAGAGGCACAAATTGATTTGCTATTTAAACAACGTGGTGCAAAACGGGAAAATTAAGGTTGCACTGGTCTGAAAAATAGTAACACGTCAGGGGAAACCCGTCTTGCACCTTATTGTGCCAGGTGTATTATACGGCCCATAATGTGTCAACAACATGCTGTCAACAGTAGGTTAAAATATTAGCCATGTTGCAACATAAGTGTAACATAAACTTGTCTAACATATAAATGTTCTAATTCATGTAAACAACATGCTAATATATGCTACCAACAAATGTTTGCTATGTTAATTAGTGTTAGCAAGATGTTAATGATGTGTTAAACCAGATAACTAGTGTTGTCATAATTGTAAAATCACATACTTGACATTTTATCTAGTTATTTTTCTATTTTGTTTTAGATTTTGTTCACTAGTTTGTTCATTAGTGTTCTATCACACACATTACATGCTTCAGTATCAAAGTTATCAATAATTGTTAATAACTGCTTAAAAATGACTATATAATTGATTTCATTGACTATTTTATTTTTCAACTAGTTTTCTATTTTAACTGTAAAGTGACACACTTGAACTTTACATTAAAATCGTATGTAAATGTATCTGCTTTTGATTTGCAGAAATTTGTTTGACCTCTAATGTGAAGGGTCAAACCGTGCCTTCATATGACAAGCATCACTTCCAGTACTGGTATAATCGAGGACATCCGTGTGTTCTCTGTGTGAGTTACTTCCCAAAAATTTCAACACACACATTTTTAAATGATTTAAAACTGATCTTAAAAAGGCTGTTAAATTTATATAAGTATTAAATAATAATTGTGCTTGTTCCTCCAGACAGATGATAAGGGTGTCTTTTGCACGGATCTTTCTCAGGAGTATCAACTGGCCGCCTCCACCTTCGGTTTGACCCAAGAAGCTGTGTGGATTCTTTCCCAGCAGGCCATTGGATACACTTTCGCCCCTGAGCCAATCAAACAGCAACTGGAGAAGACATGGGCGGAGCTCAAACAGCAGATTCTCCAATGAGGAATGAGCTGTAAAACTTCAACAGTCCTACCTCAGAAAGTCTGGTTTGTCAAACCTAATTATAAAAAAAATATCACCACACTGTATTCATATCTCAAATAATACACATCCTACATGTGGTGTGTAAAACAGAGATTTGAGGTTTTAAATAGAATTTAATATTTATGAGAGATTGTTGACGGTTTCTTAAATTTTAAAATTGTTTATTAATTTTGAATATTAATTGTAGGATGTTTAATGAAATTAGCAGCTTTTATGCTTATAAAGAGTTGTTGCTCTTTAATAAATGTCATATTTTACTTATTTTGTGGCATCAGTTTCATTAATCGAACGAGCATCAAACACTGAGATGAACTACATTACATGGAAGTTTCTATTTCTGTACATGCATATTAATATTTAATAAGGTATAAGCACAGAACAGTTTGAGCTTTTTTTACCTCATTATTTCAGAATGCAGCTTAAAGAATATTTTTTAAGAAAAGGCATGTTTGATGCAGTTATTCTCTTCCATTTAAAAAAAAAACTATGTCTGAAATTTATAATTAAACTGTAAAAAGAGTTTGGACTTTTTAATTAAAGTACAGTAATTAAAATATAACATATTATATATTACTGAATGTGTCTGGAATATTATTATTGGACATTTATGCTGTGGTAATAAATGTTTACGTTTAAATATTGTGATTATTAAAGGTTTTTAAATATAGTTTTCTTAATATTGTTTGTAATGACTTGCTTTGTTAGATTATTTAGGCATTCCTAAAGAATAATATTGGATTTTAATACAATAAAATGCAATTAAGTCTAACATTAATAATACATTTTTGAACGTTTATTGATCTTTATCATTGCCATCTTTTAAAATATGGTTATAATTATTTTAACATTTTTATAGATTACTGTAAGTTTCTTAAATATTAATATTTTTCATCAATATTGAATATCAGTACAGTAATATTGTTTTTACTACTTAAAAAGTATTTTGTTGTTATGATTTCATGCGATGAAATTGGTTATTAATATGCAACTAAAATATCTTTATTTTCACATTTGCAACAAAATTTTAAATACTCCTTGAATATTATTGATTATGTGATATTGATTTTACAAAACATTTAATACATTAAAATTCTTGAGTACTCATATTGGTTATTAATAGTGGACATTGTTGCAATAATAATTACAGTTTTTCGCAAATGCTAAAACACATTTCACAAACGTTTCCTCCATGTTCCCCAATGCCTAAACACAACATCCTTTTCTAAAGCTACATAAACACAACCACACCTTTTCACTTCAAAACTCAAACTTTCACACCAAAAGAGCAGCTCGAAGCTTTCAAAAATGTAAACACTTTACACATCATTACACACTACAGCAAAACAATTGAAAACACAATGCTCAATTTGTGAGAAGGTTCTTTGTTTCATAACTGCCAATGTGTATTTTTAGAAACTTTACAGTAACAAATCTTAGATCACTGCAGAGGATTAGGCGTTTAGATTTGTGAGTTTCATATGAAGAGTATAAATCTATAGAAAATACTGCATGTACACTACAACTCAATGCAAAAACAGAATCTATTGCACACAACACTAGTCTTGAAAACATGATCAGGGTGTAAAGTTTTTTTTAAATTTACTATTCACACAGCACACACACAAACCACAATCGCTGTGCGCCATCATGAGCTGCATCAGGCCACATCACCTCTTCCACATCACAGGCTATATTGTCTCTTGCCAGGCATCGCAGAAAAAATGCCCTGGAATGGCGAATCCATCCTTGGAAGGCCTCCACTGGGATGTCAACACAGGCCAGCTCCATTGCCCTTAGGAGGTTCTTAGGAGGTTCTTAGGAGTGTATGGTTGTCTGTCATAAACCTTCCATCTCCACGATGAGAAGAACTTCTCTATAGGGTTCAGGTGGTTACTGTTACCAAAAAGTGGTTACTGTTGGTGGTGAACCACTCTCTGATTTAGTTTGTTCTGTGGAAGTGGACATTGTCCCAAATTATCACATAAATGGGATGTGCAGGCCCAGGTTGGTATTGTTGGCGGTTCAGGAGGATGTCTCTTATCTCCTCTAGGAAGGTGAGGAGACGTTGGGTGTTGTAAGATCCAAGGTGGACAAGCCCCTCCAAATGCCTGGCCGCACAAAGAGTAATATTGACATGCTCAATGACTGTTGCTCGCATCTTGTCCGTAATGATAGTGCGAGGTTGTCTTGGGGGGACCTTCTTCTCTTCTCTTCCTCGTTGGCCTGCTCCTCTTCTTCCATGGCCAGCTCTTCTTCCTCCTCTGACTCGAATTCCTCTTCCCCTGACTCTGCCTTTATCCATTGTGTTTGTTTGGAATCATCAGCAAACTGTGCACTCTGAACTTGCTTTTATACATGTGGTCACAACATTAGCAACAAGTGTCTTCAGTTTTGAGGCATTGTGTGTAATGAATGACGCCAGGTGTGTTCATTGTGTTCAAATATTGCTGACTGTGGCAAGCATTTTACGTCACATGAACTTTCATTTGTAAATGTGAGCAGAGATCTTTTGCAACTTGTGTTTTAGCAAGGAAAAATGTGTTTAGATTTATGAGAATGGAGGATTGTGTTTTGTGAATTGTGTCTGCATGTGAAATGTGTTTATGATATTGGAAAATGATGGCTAGGTTTAGTAAATGTGTTTAGACAACTGTTCATTTGGTTTAGAGGATTGGCTTTTGTGTTTAAGCATTTGAGAAAAACTATAATAAATATATCCAGAGATGTATTTGTACTTTAAGCCATCCTATCTGTTACCAGCAGAGGGCAGCAGTTCACTGCAAATGTGCAGCTCAACACAAACTGTATTGGTGGGAGAGAAGGTTAAAAGATTCTGCTTTCTTACTATCACATTACAACAGCTCACATTTTGTTAAATGCCTGATTAGAGCATTCGTGGCTCTTGTTGTCAAGCTATAAATCCTCACACATCTTCTTTTCCATCTGGCGTCAGAGAAACAAATGGGCAGAATAGTACAGTTAACTAAGGGCAGACAGAATCTGTCTTTTATATACATTTTTGTATACACTGGCGCAGTATGTAGCACGTTCGCCTTACAGCAAGGAGGTCGCTGGTTCGAGCCTCGGCTGGATCCGTTTTTATTTATTTATTTATTTATTTGACATGGACATCACAATTACACTGGACAACCAAATGCATTTGTTTAAGTGTTTTAGCAAACTTGCTAATTCTCAACACCTGTCCACAGGAGGCTTGACAAAATTGACAAAATGTAAATATTATTATACATAAACACAACATTAAAATTCTTTACATGAAATTACAGAAGGCAAAAGCAAAGGCGACATGATCCAACAAACTAATAGTACACTATTTGTGCAAACACAGCTGTTTTGTTTTTAACCACTTTTTAAGGACACTACTAAAAATATTGATGTTACTTTCTGATTTTAGGCTAACGGGTAGGTCATTCCACAGTTTGGCTCCCTTAACAGAGAAAACAGATTGACCAAATGAGGTCTTACACTTTGGCACTAGACAGTCACCATTAGCAGTTGCCCGTGTAACTCTGTGAGAGGTTTGATGCCTACTGATTAGCTCAGAAAACAGCATTGGAACATGATTATTTAAGCATTTAAAAAACACTTTAATATAATGAAATTTAATAAAACTATCAAAACTAAAAAGGTTATGTTTACATAAAACATCACAATGATGCCATCGCATAGGCTTTAAGTCCATAATTTTAACAGCTTGTTTATATATTGAGTCAATAGGCTTCAATGTAGTTAAAGAGGCTTGTGACCATGATGTAATGCAATATGACAAGTGAGAGAATATCATTGTGTGCATGTATAATTTTGCAGTTTGATATGTGAAAAACCTTCTAATAAAACTAAAACATCAACTTACTTATATTTTTAACATAACTATCAAATTTTAAATTAATGTCTAGAGTTATGCCAAGATACTTAATTTGGGTTTGGGATTTCTGTGTGAAGTTTGCATGTTCTCCCCGTGTTTGCGTGGGTTTCCTCCGGGTGCTCCGGTTTCCCCCACAGTCCAAAGACATGAGGTGAATTGGGTATGCTAAAATTGACCGTAGTGTATGAGTGAGTGTGTAAATGAGTGTGGATATTTCCCAGTGATGGGTTGCGGCTGGAAGGGCATGCGCTGCGTAAGAACATGCTGGATAAGTTAGTGGTTCAATCTGCTGTGGCAACCCCAAATTTAATAAAGGGACCAAGCTGATAAGAAAATAAACACACATAAAAACAATTTTTAAATTCGTATTTACAATCCAACTGCAACACTTGTTTGGTTAAATACTACTTTACAAACTGTAGCCTATTGTAAATAAATCATATAAACATTTGCATATTATTCAACAATATTACTCAAGATAATATAAAAACTGAATACATTTATATTTACCAACATTTACATAAGTAAATAGACTCAATGATGGGCTAAACAAATCCGCAGAAATGCAAATCTCTGCGAATTTCATTTAGGGGGAGTGGGGACATTTGCAACACTTTGCATTTCCATCAGTTTCTTAGAGACAGCTTTTGTAGAAACCCAAAAATTTGAATATAATAAACCCACATCTATCAGACACCCACCCACATTGTTATAACGTGTACATATGATACGGTTGAAAGATTTATTGAAATGTACTGATAAAACAATTCTAAAACACCAGGTTGGATTTTATTTTACATTTATTTGGTAAAAAGACTAAAATGTAAATTGATTAATTTGTTAAATTTGCTAAATTTGCCATATAAATACAGACTATTAAAAGAACAAGCAACAACCAATTATCAGGCCTAAAAAAACTGAACAAAAATATCTTCAGTGAAAATTTTAACTGAACCTTTCTAAACTACATCTCTGAACTCTAATATGAATTAATCAAAGAATTACTTATTTGAAATTAAATTACATTGAAACTGTGTTTAAATTAAAATTGTACATGTTAATATGGCAATGAATTTTGTAACTGATAACTGTCCCAACATGTCAACCCTGATTAAACTGGCTATGCTAGGGAGATACAATAGCTTTAGCACTTGATAGCTATACCTATTTGAAGCTAAGAAAACTGGGATTTAAATTATATGAATGAATAATGTTTCACAAAAACAGATTAGACAGTATGAGAAATTTTCTGAACATTAAAAATTTTTTTTACCTAAACATTTTTATACTGAAGGAATAGTCACATTTGGCGGATTTCTCTGAAGGAGGGTCTAACTGAGAATATGTAGTATGAATATCATCACTATAGATCTTTCCTGAATGGAGGAATAAGTCTTGTTGCAACTGCCCCATGTTGCAACCATCCCCACTCTCCCCTACTTTCCCTTGAGTGCATGGTTCCAAAACCTTTTTAATCTAGTTCAGTTTTCTGTTGAACACAAAAGAAGATTTTTTAAAAATGTTGGAAACCATCACAGTCGAAAAAGAAAACATGGAAGTCAATTGCAATGTCAGTTCTTCTAAGTAGATTTTTTTGTGTGTGTTCAACTGAAAAAACAGAAACTCCCACAGATTTGGGACAACAGAGGGCAAGCAATTGATGACAGAACTTTCATTTTATGGTTGAATTATCGCTTAAAGCAGTTAGCATGCTAACCTCTTCAGACCGCATTCAACATTGACTGTTAGCTCATTCTGAAACGACAAAATAAAAATAAAGACTTTGACCTTGCTAACCCTGTTCTCCAGCAGTGCTTTGGTAGTTTTTTGAAGAGACTCTATGGGGAGGAAGGCAGAATCGACCCCACTGTGAGCAGTTGGAAACCTCAGATGTAACATCTCAATTGATTTCTCCCTAGGTTTCCTAAAGGTTTCTTAAATCTGTAATAGTATCATTTTATGTGTATTTCACAGTGGGTTAAAAGGATAGTTCACCTAAAATTGAAAATACTTTCATAGTTTTCTTGCCCTCTATTTGTTCCAAACCTTTATGAGTTTTTTCTTCTGTTGAACACAAAAAAACTCAAACAAAAGAGATGGAAACCCATTCCACCACTGAACAATAAAAAATTAATTAATTAATAAAATCAAATCAAATTTATTAAGTTCTAAACTCAAAATTTCCAGTTCTAAAGTCAGAAATCTGGGTTATAAAGTCAGAATTCGGAGTTCTAAAGTCAGAATTTTCAGTTATAAAGCAGAATTCTGGGTTATAAAGTTATAATTCTGAATTGTGAAGTCAGAATTATGAGTTATAAAGTCAGAATTCCGAGTTATAAAGTCAGAATTCTGGGTTATAAAGTCAGAATTCCGAGTTATAAAGTCAGAATTTTCAGTTATAAAGCAGAATTCTGGGTTATAAAGTTATAATTCTGAATTGTGAAGTCAGAATTACACTCTGAGGATAATGATGCTAAAAAATAAATAAATACAAATATTAAATTTTTGTTTTGCAGTTGATTTCTCTTTATACTTTGACTTTTAAAATTTTGAGTTTATATTTTGAAATTCTATGGTGCGGTGGCTCAGTGGTTAGCACTGTCACCTCACAGCAAGAAGGTTTGAGCCCCGGCTAGGTCAGTTGGCATTTCTGAGTAGAGTTTGCATGTTCTCCTTGTGCTCGTGTGGGTTTCCTCCTGGTGCTCCTGTTTCCCCCACAGTCCAAAGACATGTGCTATAGGTGAATTGAATAAACTAAATTGGCTGTAGTGTATTAGTGTGTGTGTGAATATGAGAGTGTGTGGAATTTTCACAGTGCTGGGTTGCGGCTAGAAGGGCATCCATTGCATAAACATATGCTGGATAAGTTGGTGGCTCATTTCACTGTGGCGACCCCTGATGAATAAAGGAACTAAGCCGTAGAAAATGTAATGAATGAATCTTATAATTTTGAGCTTTTTAACATGTAATTATGAATTTCTTCTTGCAATTCTGTGTTTTTATCTGGCAATACAGACATTTTTTCTTATCAATTTTCAGTTCTTGTCACTCATTTTAAATCTATATTTTATAATTCACAATTCTGACAATTTTTCTTAGATTTCTGAGATTTTAATTTATAACTCTTCTGTAATTTTGTCTTTTGTCTCGCAATTCTTCCTTTATCTTGTGATTTTGATTTAATATCTAACAATACTAGGCAGCGCTGTGTTACAGTGTGTAGCGCTGTTGCCTCACAGCAAGAAGGTCACTACATTATTTGTAGCAGAAACCATTTTTAATTATTAGATTTAAATGTTTAAGAAAAAACAATTGTTAAAGATTTTAAATTGCCAGTTCATTCCGCTGTGGTGACCCCTGATTACTAAAGGGACTAAGCTGAAAAGAAAATGAATAAATCAATGAATCTCACAATACTGTCTTTATGTCAATTCTGAAATAGTTTTGCAGTTCTGTGTTTTTTAGTCATGTGGACTTTTTTTCTCACAATTGTGACATTTTTTTCTCAAAATTATGGGAATGTATTTTACACTTCAGAAATTATCTTGCAATTTTGAGTTTACATCTCACAGTTCTTCTTTTATCTTGCAATTTAGATTTTTTATTTTATCTCACATTATTTATCTTGTAATTCAGACTTTTTTTTTTGCAGTTTCAATATACAAACTCAGAATGTGGGAAAAAGATGTAAAAATTTCATACAAAATTTTTAATTTTCATACAAAATTTTACAGTTTTAAGTTTATTTATTCATTTTCCTTTGGCTCAGTCCCTTATTTATCACGGGTCGCCACAGTGGAACAAACCACTAACTATTCTGGCATTTGTTTTAGGCAATGGATGCCCTTCCAGTCACAACTACTAGGAAAATTATCATCTGATTAATTAAAAAATATATATTACTTTGTGGTATAAACAAGTAGGGTATGTTTTATTATTTATATTTTATTAAGTGAAAACAAATACATGCTTGAAATGACAAATATCGTGAAAGGCTTTCCATATTTTCTTTTAAACTTTTGCAGAGTGTGGATTTTTATTACATATTTTGCAATATGTGTGACGCTAACAAGCTATTGATTTAATTGTATCTATGTCCTTCCTTTTCTTGCTAATGCATGTTGTTTATTATTGCTAAAATGAAATCCAGTAGTGTGTTACCTGTTTATGCGTTTCATAACAAGAGCTAAGTCCTATATTTCTTTGCAAACTCTGGAGAGGTGCGCTATCACAGTTCTAAAAGTGATCATTTTGCTTTGCTTGGCTAAAACAGCCACATGACGCTGGCAGGCATCCAGTGAGATATTCCACAGAGGCGTATCTTCTTCACAAGGCCTTGCTTCTGTTGCTTGTGTTTGTAAAGCATATTTGACAAGCCGGTAATGATGCCAGACACATACAAACTACAAAGCTTGTCTTGCTGATGTCATCGCAACAATGCCCAGATGCATTTCTTGTGTTAGCAAGAGCTTTGGCTCTGTCTGCAAACACTTCTTGTTGTTTGAAAGCAGCAGAGCGCTCGAGTTTGTCGGATTTCAGGCTAGCATGATGAGACAGCAGGAAAACAGTGAGCGGTGCTGTCAAATAGGTTCTTTTAATTAACGAAATGATCTTTATATTGAAGTCATGGTAACACTTTACAATAACAGTACATGAATAATGATGTATTAATATGTAAACTAAACATTACTTTATTATGAGCTAATGATGAGTTAATGCATGCGCTAATCATGAAGTAACTTTACAACATGAGTCACATGAATTGATGTGTGAATAACGGCTACTTGTTAGTACATGATTGTTTGTCATTTAATGTATTAATTATCACATTAGTTTATGCTTAATTTAACCATCATGAACTCATGATATGTTAATGTATAATTATACCATGACTTTACTTGGCGGGGCACATCATCAGTAACTCATTCTTAACTCCTCATGAACTCCTTATGCACGTCCGTCTAGTGTGTTTACACTAACAATAGAAAAGTGTTCTGTCAACATCAACATGAAGATTTTAAACACAGGGGTAAATGAGGAGTTAAGGATGAATTAATGGTGATGTGCCCCCACCAAGTAAAGTCATGACATAATTATACATTAACAGCTCATGAGTTCATGTTGGACCGACATTCAGGGCAGTTTATGATTGGTTGATCATTTCTATTTCACAATATGACCTTTAAAAAGACTTCAGAAAATGAGGCATAGTTTCATTAAACAACAGTTTGTTCATCAAGTTAGCACAAGATTGCATCTTTGTTGTTATGAATCACATATACTGCATTCAGTGTACTGCTTTCCTGCTGTATTGGAAGATTATTATTATACAATTACATGTTGCAACCTCACCCACGCTATTCCTTCACTTGAGTTGCCCAGGGTGATGATTTGTTTTAAAACAACCTTGCAAACTGAGCACCAAGCAGTGGTGTCTTGAGAATGCTTTTGCTGCCCTTTCTGGGTCCTTAAAGGCACTGTAGCATGTAATTGTGGCCGCAGCGAAAGAGAATTGGAGGGTAGAACGTATTTGGGTTTTCAACAGTATAGATGCTTCTTAATAACAGCTATTTTTGTGTTCAATAACAATCCAGGGTTCATCCTGACACATTTGTAAGCTTGGAAATTTTTAATTTAATGCCTTCTTGTATATACACTGTAAAAAAACAGGTTTCCTTAAATTTTGAAGCTGAATCAAATTAACCTTATGGGTGCATTGAACTTATATTATGTTAAACTGACTTAAAACAGCTTGCGTAACTTATAAAATTAAGTTAGAACATGATTAACTTAAGTTTAATAGGTAACAATGACCTAATATGCTGTCAGGACTAATTGATTATATTATAAAAAATTTTACAGTGTGGTGGAGATAGACATATATAGATATTTTATAATTCAATATATTGTGATAATGAACATGCACGTTAATAATATTGTAGGCACTTCATAATACTGTAAATAATAATTTCTTATTTAAACTTTTAGAGTATATTGAATATTGCAGTTTAGAAATATTCACATTGTTGTATTAGTGGTTGCTCATCATAGCACCAAATGCTTGAAGACTTGGTGATTTATTTTTGAACATTTTCTCAAATAATCAGACCTACGACATTGACAATTCTGTGACTATTTTTAGGCTTTCTGTTCGTTAGCTCTGTACAATAAGGCTCCATTTGTTAATATAATTTAATTTAACTAAGGTCAATGTAATGACAACTACAAAAGCATTTATTATTCCTATATAATGTTTATTTAGTAGTTAATGCCTTATAATAACACATTAAAATCAAGAATCTTTTTATCAGATGGAGTTATTAACTAATAAAATTCAGTTGTATTTTATTCCATTAACTAACGTTTACTTATGAGATTTTACTGTGTAGTGTTACATATTGTAATTTATCATCCTTTTGCAATTGAATTTGCTTAACCTTCCTGTCGTGTTCATATCCCGCCCCTTACTTTAGTATTCCTGTTGAAAATTGTCCGGTCTGTTTTAACTGCTCTTAAATTTGCAGTTTTCATTCATTTTCATACAAACATTTTTCACCACCAAATTTTTATTCAACATTTTTTAGCTGTTAACAATGTCTTAAAGTTGTGTTTAACATGAATTTCTAGAATTAGACATAAAATAACTGCATTTCAAATAGCCACTGAAAATGTATTACCAAATGAACAATAGATTACAGAAATCAAAATACTTTGTTTCATTACCAATAGACAGCTCGCTAAAATAACTATCACAGGGTCTGTCTAAAGAAATTAAAATTCTAATCCATCTGAATGGTTTATTAACCAGCAAAGCACAAACAAAAAACGATATCCTGTGTACTGAGCACGTGAATTTCATTCAGTCCTTCAATTGGACTATATTAGAGTACTATAGGGAATAGCGACTGGGGGTACAGACGATGAGTATGGACACAGAACAAGCACTAGTTATACTTTAGTCATTTCTGAGCGAGATGCTTATGGTCTAATAAATATAATTGATGCTAAGCTAAGCTAGAAGTGCTGCTAGACCCAGAGATTGGCTGAATGAAGATGTAAGAAAGAAAGAAAGAAAGACTGCAAAAGACATTGTTCAGTCTGAAATTCAAAATTCATGGAAAGAGGTGGTCGTCACTTTTATATTTTCAAGTGCATAGTGTGAAGGCTATCATAAGACCTTGAGGCAATCAGATGTAAAGCACAATATTTATCCCCAAACACGACAGGAAGGTTAAAACATTTGTTTACTCTGGACACACACTGTAAAAAAAAACAGTAAATTAGCAGTTTTCCATATTTGTGATTCATGTTTTTATTTTTAATTTGGATCATGTGACCTTAATATTTCTTTCAAAAACATTTGACCTCGAAAAGTAAAAAAAAAAGTGAATTATATTTTGTCTGGGTTGGTTTTGTAAATTGTGGTACAAAAACCTTGTAATAATAATAAACTGCAGTACATTTTCTGTTATTTCTCGATATATTATTTCTTATACATTACATTATTTCAAACTACTAAAATGTTAATAAAAGTCAAGTTAATAAAGCAAAAGTCACTTTGTTAAACTGTAGAGTTACACTTTAACATCAATAGTCAACAGAGCAGAGATTAAGGACCCATAATGCAATTCACAGTCGTTAATAAACAAAAAACACCTATGAATCACAAAATACCGAAACCATGTATTTATTAGTGCTGGGTGGTATTGCAAAAACAATTATCATGATTTCATTCGATATCGATAATTATTGAATATTTTATAATGGTACATTTAGGAATATCAAGATTTTTTTTTATTAATAAGTTTATTTTAATTTACCAACATTATAAGGCAAATAGTTTTAATAGTCAGAAACGAAAATATTTAAACAAAATATCTCAAAGTTACAAAGTGTGTGCAATGGTAAAGTGTAAATGCTGAACAATCAAAGCAAACTTTAAGGTAGATCAACATCTGTAAGGTGTGAATAATAATGATACAGTCAACCTCAAACTCTGTTAACAAAACAAATTATGATAATCAAATCTGAGCTTAAAGTAAAGAAACCAGCTATCATTATTCAAACACATGCTGCAACATTACAAATTGTAAAGTTGAATGACTATATTATCCCTTATGCTAAAAAATCTTTCAGATGGGGTGCTAGTGGCTGGGATGCACAAGAAAAGAAACCAAAAAGCCACTCTAGTGACATCCTTACATCCTTTTTTTTAATTTACAATCTCCTCACTGCTGCTATACGGCACTCATTCTGGAGTGTGTTGTTATTCTGACCTGAAGTGACAAGAGCGAGCGTGTGGATTCCTTCACCATATTATATGCACTTTCTCTCGTAACTAGGCGACCATCAACCATTCTCTTAGAAGATGACAAATGGATAAACCATTGCTGCAGCTCCGATGCAAGTTTATAGTGAATAATAAGAAGCACTGCAGTGTTTGGATGCGCTGTGTTTGTCTGAGGTAATTAGTCTGCCGTTTTTACTGAAATGTGTATATTCCATACAAAGTGTCAAGCTGATTGATTAGTTCTACTTACATGAATCGGGGTGTGCTCTGGGTATTCGGAAAAGTTCCGATGTTTTTAACTACTGTAGGTGCGGCTGGAAAAATGCACACACGTCACATGTGCATGGCTTGCAGAACACGTGCACATCGCTCCCTTACACGTGTCGTGCAGGTCGTGCACCTCCATTGGAAATGACAAACTTACACCCTTATTGGCATTGCTCAGCAGCCACATTTTAATAAAACTATGGAAATTTCATACCAAAACTTTTTTATTTATCGATATTGACAACGGTGTTTGGTCAATAAATATTGATACCGATTTTATCGCCCAGCCCTAGTATATGCAATATACAATAATGTATAATGCAATACTTGATTAAGCATTTATTATAAATAATTAATTTTAAATATAATTATAATACTATAAAGTATTTTTTAGTTATTATACCTGTTAAAGACAATATCATGACAGCACTGTATATCCTGATAAAAAACTTCAGGGGTTAATCACAACAAAACAATTTAAAACCAGCAGAAGTTTAAGTGGAGATCACAATTAGAAAACAACAAATCATTTCCTATATTTTGAGGACACTGTTCTGTTTAGGCGACGCTGTGGCGCAGTGGGTAGCACGTTCGCCTCACAGCAAGAAGAATGCTGATTCGAGCCTTGGTTGGGTCAGTTGGCATTTCTATGTGGAGTTTGCATGTTCTCCCCGTGTTTGTGTGGGTTTCCTTTGGGTGCCTTGGTTTTCCCATGCGGTATAGGTGAATAGGTATGCTAAAATTGGCCGTAGTGTGTGTGTGTGAATGAGTGTGGATGTTTCCCAGTCATGGGTTGCGGCTGGAAGGGCATCTGCTGTGTAAAACTTATGCTGGATAAGTTGGCAGTTCATTCCCCTGTGGCGACCCCAGATTAATAAAGGGACTAAGCCAAAAAGAAAATGAATGAATGAATGTTCCGTTTAAAGAAAACTGAATCTCAGAAAATCACTTTTATAAGGGGTTTAAACACAGTTGTGTGGCAACAGTGTGTGAATATAACCAGCTTCTAATGGTACTTTAATTGACATTCTCCCATTGTACGTGTCATCAGAGGGGGAAAGCCCCACCCATTAGTGACAATCTCTCCCTTATTAGCATAGGATGTTAGTCTTGTTTTTGAATCTGCCATGATGCTGACACTAGTGATGTGTACCTTTTTTTTCCCAATCCACGAGTCCCGCATTTATAAAATTATTTGACCCCCCCACATCACTGTATCTATTTTTATAACCTGCCCTTCACTGTCCAACAGTATCTGAATGCAGCCTTGATGATGCAAGCTGAGACTGCATATCTCAGTGATGCAATGTCAGACACATTGCACTCAATGGAGCTAGTGATGTCACTGTGAGTGCTAGGGTTAGGGGTGGGGTTAGGATTTGCACATTAAAAAGCGTTGGATGCAACTCAGATTGCACTACACCAAGTCGCATCCAGACCCCTCTCGCCCTGCCCCACACCCACGAACATTAAATAGACATATAGGCAGTGTAATGCAAATGAAAAATGCCTTTATTTAAACCTGAAAGTGCTTAGAAACATCACCTTGTAAACTGGCAAAAAGTACTCGTTTTGTGGCTCTTGTGTTTTTTCACACAAATTGCACCTTACAGAGCCGATACTGCTGCAACTATTTCTAAAAAAACTGTTTACAAACCATGTTTCAAACAACAGATTTAGCAGCCTGAACTTTTTTCTTTTATTGATGTAAATTCCTGACCTCAGTTTCTCCTGCACGTCTTCTGTCTTTACTTTTATTTCTCAGTATTTGTGGCTACTAGTAGCGGAAGCTGCTTGGCACTTTCGTGACGTGTTGAAAGATGCCAAAGGTTTGAGGCCATCATGAAAGTTACTTTGCTGTGTACTAGACCTTTGTATTGTAACCCTAGCAAAGAACATTATTTGCAGTGCATTTTAAGCTGAAATTTAACACACACTGTAGGGCAGTGGTATGAACTAGGGTTGGGTGATGTCGACCAATTTGGCATTGTACGATGTCTAATGTGAAACATCACGATGGACGATGGCATCATCGTTGAAGGCGGCGGTGAATTAATTGTTTATAAATAATTAATTAATTAATTAATAACGAATAAATTATTTGTAGCCGACCGTTTCAACTACCTGGCTCGCATGGTCTTTGTTTTACCCATAATCAAATCAATAAATAAGAGAAGCTACATACAAATTACCACCTGTCAATCACTTTTTCCACGGAACTCTGGCATGAATAGTCAGAGTGAATAGTTACACTGCTCTCTGGGCTGACTGCTGGAGCTCAGACGCTGCAGCGCATGACAGAGTTTGTGTGTGTGTGTGTGTGTGTGTGTGTGTGTGTGTGTGTGTGGTCACGTGTAGTGCGTTTTCAGCAGTATAGTGTGGATGTGGATTCATTTCTAAAATGCTATTTTATAACTAAGACAGGGTGGAGGATCGCATTGCCGGCTCAGCGTCGTGATGTCAATCGGCCATCAGTGATGGATGATGGCATCATCTATCAACCCAACCCTAGTAGGAACCACATGACTCTTTGATCAAAAGATGTGGCATTCCAGCTGTCCCCCTTCATTAATATTTTACAGTTTTAAAAAGTCACTAAAAATAAGTTTTCTATTAAAAAAAACATTACAATTCCCTTTTTATTGTTTTTTTTTTCCCCAGCAAAATGAATACGAACTCAGTTTACAATAAAAGGATGTTTCGACCAATGCATGTGTGCAGCGCTGTGGATAAACCTGAATCGCAACACCAATAAAGGGCAAACAACATTTCAAAATTACGCTTCTATGGTAACTTCATGCGCTTAAATTCAAACAACATTTATAAGTGGTAATTCCATAAATTTTACTTTTGTATGGACTTGCTTCATGCTTCATTTTTGTTTATTTTTGAGTTGGGCATGGACATAAATATTTTGATTTTGTTAATTATATATGTAAATATATATATATATATATATATATATATATATATATATATATATATGCCCTACAATGTGTGAAATTTCAGCTCAAAATACACCCCAAACAATGTTTTATGACACTTTAAAACTGCCCCTTTTACGCATTGATCCTAATTGTGCCATTTTGGTGACTCTCATTTTTAATTCAAATGAGATTTCCAAAGAGGGTGGGGCTACAAATGCCTACGTGGCAGCTAGTGATGCGCGGGTCCCCGCTGGAAATTTTAATTTTGTTTGCGGGGCGGGTCATTAAAAACAAAATAAAAAAGTACATGTATGTACAATTCTCTATAGCCTATATTAATATTTGCAAATATCTATTCTCGTATTTTATTAAGTTCTTTGATGAGATTACAATACAAAGGCCTAATACACTTCAAAGTAACATTCATGATAGATTTGTATATACAGTTGAAGTCAGAATTATTAGCACTCCTTTGAATTTTTACAATAACTTGCCTAGTTAACCTATTTAACCTAGTTAAGCCTTTAAATGTCACTTTAAGCTGTATAGAAGTGTCTTAAAATATCTAGTAAAATATTATTTACTGTCATCATGGTTAAGATAAAATAAATGAGTTATTAGAGATGAGGTATTAAAACTATTATGATTAGAAATGTGTTGAAAAAAATCCTCTCTCCGTTAAACAGAAATTGGGGAAAAAATTAAACAGGGGGGGCTAATATTTCAAGGGGGCTAATAATTCTGACTTCAACTGTATATGTATAAAGTATATACATACCCCAATGTCTCTTTTAAAAAATGACTGATTAAAAAGAAAACTGAAAAAAGGTTTCTGAGCCCTGCTAGGGACATCAGAGACTTATTTTACATCTTGTAAAAAGGGGCATAATAGGTCCCCTTATTTTTCTGAAGCGTAGTAGAAAAAATGAAATCAGATTTGAAAAAAAACTGATCAAAATTGGAGGACATTTTCAGAAAACGATCAGTTATTGGTTATACTCTAAGGTGTAAATTTTAAAATGCCTAAGTTTTCTTATTTATGCCTGGCATTCACACTACTCTGGCATCTTCGTTGCTTGGAAAAATAGAGCGTTTTTAAAATGTTAATGACCTGATTTCAGTTTTGGAAACACTGTGTGCAGACTTTTGAAATGTAAAGCAGATTCTGGAGTATTGTGTTTTGTTTCCTGATTCAGTCAAACTCTACACTTCCTCCTCATTTTAACTGCTGTAACAAATCTTTGTTCATGCTGTAATACAATAGCTGTTCACTCATTTTAATCACTGTGTTTTGCAGAAAATAAAGTTTTTGTTGTTGGAGTGCCTTGGTTACTATATAAAACTGTTCTACACTATAAAAAAATCCTGGTTGCCTTAATTTTTTAAGCTGAATCAAATTAATCGTATGAGTCCATTGAACTTATATTATGTTAAACTGACTTAAAACAGCTTGTGTAACTTTTAAAATTAAGTTAGAACATGATTTACTTTACAAGTTACAATGACCTAAAAACATATTTTGTTAGATTTATTTTATCATATTTTTATAGTGTAGTAGCAGGGCGACATGGTGGCTCAGTGGTTAACAAATGCCTCATAACAAAAATGTTGCTGGCTCGAGTCCCGGCTGGGTCAGTTGGCATTTCTGTGTGGAGTTTGCATGTTCTTCCTGTGTTGGCGTGGGTTTCTCCGGGTGCTCCTATTTCCCCCATAGTTCAAAGACATGTGGTATAAGTGAATTGAATGAGTGTGCATGGGTGCTTCCCGATTCTGGGTTGCGGCAGGAAGGGCATCTGCTGCATAAAACATGCTGGAATAGTTGGCGAAGGAAAATAAATGAATGAATGTTCTACTAGCATGTTAGTTAGATTTTATCCTTCGAATTTTGAACAAAGATTACATTACTTCTAAAATAAAAGCAGTTTTTTCATAGATTGTTCTTATATCCATAGGCCTGTGCTGTTTGGAATGTTCCAGATTTCTCTCTATATACAGGACCAGGGCTGTCACAGATGCATTCATTTCTGGGGATCCAATAAGAACTGATGTGCCTGAAATTACAAAGAGCAGAAGCATCTGGGTGAGTAGTGTTTCAATAGAAGGATTCAAACACTCTATGTATGCTTATCAGGGTGTGAAATTTCAGCTATATGAATCAGTATGAGCTGGCTGAATGACTTATTGATTGTTGTGATGATGTACTGTGGCTGCCGTGGACATGTCAAGTTAAATTTCTTGTACATTAAAAACGCGTCTATTTTGCACAAGCAAATGTCATATATTATATTTAAAAGCTCTTAAAGCATTTTATTAGATATACAGTAGCTGTCCAACTGCTTGTTGATACAAATATTTAATCAGCCAATCACACGCAACTTAAAGCACTTAGGAAAGTAGGTGGCAGTATCCGAAATCACCTGCTAAACCCTTAAATAGTGCACTATTTGAGGGAGCAGCAATTAGTGGTACTGTCAACCATAGTGGACATTCTGAATACACTCAAAAAATCCCACAATGCACTGCAACAGAAAATTGACATGACCAGTTCTTTGGCCAAGCAATCTTGTGCAGAGCTGCAGTATGGGCATCTGAAGCGTGAGAACAATGAGCGTTCATTGTATAGTTGTGGAATTGTCTTAGTGTACATCTACACAGTGTAACTACAGTCAAGAGTCACTCTATTGAGCAAGATGCTAATGGTCTAATCCAATTCAATAATCTATGCTAAGCTAAAAGTGGTCCCACCAGACACAGGGATCTGCTGAATGGATTAAAAAATTGAAAAACTCAGTTGTTTAACTCTAGGGGTGTCACGGTTGTGGTTGGGGAAAGAAGCGAGGACTCAAGTGCAGGAACAAAATGGGTTTTTATTAATAATAAAATAAAAGGTAACAAAAACAACCCAGAGGGGGAAAACATTAACAATAAGATGAAAAAAAATAGACTGGGCTGGCAGGGAGGAGCAGGGCTGGACACAACAAGGCGATAAAAGGATGACATACTGGGACAGAACAGAAGACAAGAGGGAGCTATAAGGAGAACAAATTAACAGACATGTGAAATGAATTAATTAATAATGGGTTAACAAGGAGGGTGGGACTAGACAATAGACAGGAGAGCACATAGTACAAAGACACAACACAAGCCATGTACTCACGTAAAACAGGACTTGAACATGCAGCCAACAAGAGAACCCATTAATCGCGTGTTCACATGAAACACAACACTAAAGCATGCGGCCACATTGTAAACAGCAAGCCACGTGCTTTAGGCAAGGCAAGTTTATTTATATAACACATTTCAAACACCATGGTATTTATTTTCCAATAATAATCTTTACACTACACTAACAGAGTAAGACACTCACACAACGATAAATGAAAACACCCACCTACCATGCACTTACACATGTGATGTGCATATTCCAATCCCTGAGCCAAGTGAAACAGAACTTTTCAACTTGACTGAAGTGCTGAGAGTTCTTTATTTCATTACTTAATCTATCTGTCTGTCTGTCAATCGTCCATCTATTCATTTTTTTCCATCCATCCATCCATCCATCCATCCATCCATCCATCCATCCATCCATGCATGCATTCATCCATCCAACCATCCTTCCCTCCATCCATCCCTCCCTCCCTCCATCCATCCATCATTTCTTTTTTCTTTCTTTTCCTTGTGTTCTTCATCTGTCTGTCTGCCCATTAATCTGTCCATCTATCCATTCATCCATTTATAATTTCTTTCTTTCTTTCTTTCTTTCTTTCTTTCTTTCTTTCTTTCTTTCTCTATTTTACTTAATCTATCTGTCTGTCTGTCTGTCTGTCCATCGTCCATTGATCCATTCATTTTTTCCATCCATCCATCCATTTTCTTTCTTTCCCTTGTTTTCTTCATCTGTCTGTCTGTCCATCATCCATCCATCCATTCATTTTTTCCATCCATCCATCCTCCATTTTCCTTCTTTCCCTTGTGTTCTTCATCTGTCTGTCTGCCCATTTATCTGTCCATCTGTCCATTAATCCATTTATCATTTCTTTCTTTCTTTCTCTTTTTTGTTCTTCATCTGCTCTTTTTTTGACAAAACAAATACAAGCACGAGAGCGTGCATCCCGGCGCGTGGCCCTAGTGCAGCTAAGACTGCGGTTAAACATGGACGAAGACAGACAAAGATAGGATATGAGTGCTCGACCTGAGAAAACCCCAGCCAAGCACAACATAAAAGACCAGACAGGACTAGTGAATGTGCTCTATGCACAGCTAGAGTTTTAAAGCCAAATATAAACTTCTGGTGAAAGCTTAATGTGACCCATTTCATATTGTATATGTAACAAACAGTGAAGATTGCTGATTTTTAAAGAAATCAGATCTTAAACGTAACAATTTTGTAATGGACAGACAGTTCACCGGAAGCCCTTGGGCTGCCTGGCTGAAAAGTCAGTGTGCATATAGCCCATTAACAAGACCAAAGTGGCAGAATCCCGAAAAGGGAAATTGTAAAATAAGACTATTTAAAAAAAAAGTGTAGTGTTCCTTTAAGTGGACTATATTAGTGGACTAAAGTAGAGACCAGTGAACGAGGGTGCAACTTTGGATACAACAAAGAAGTTCTACTGAATTTCAAAACAAGTATCCAAAAGGAGTCGGCGCGATAGCCTAGTGGTAAGCGCGCTGACATATGGTGCTGTAGCACTTCAGGGCGTCCTGAGTTCGAATCCCGGCTCGAGGACATTTCCCATCCCTACCCCCTCTCTCTCCCACTTCGCTTCCTGTCTGAAATACTGTCCTATACACTTAATAAAGGCAAAAAGGCCAAAAAATAAATCTTAAAAAAAAAAAGTATCCGAAAGGAGAACAAAGGTGATTTAAGTCACTCTGAATACGGCAATGGTTGGTGTCAGAACTGCTGATCTAATGGGGTTTTCACACAAGCATCTGGGTCTCTGGTCTAAAAAAGAAAAGTAAGTTTAAGTTGCAATGGTATCTTTGCATAAATAAGCAACAATACATTGTAAAAGTAAAGGTTGAGCCAAAAATATATATTTTTATATGTCCTACTGTAATAATATCAAGCCTAGTTATTTATTGGTAATATGCTTTGATAAGAGCTTAATTTGGACTATTTTAATTGGGATTTTCTTAATATTTTATATTTTTTGTCAGAATTCTATAGTATCTCCAATAAAATGTAATGTTTTTTTTCCATATCAAATGATTAAATAATATTTCATAAGTACACATTTTCATAGTCGTCTCAGATGTTTTAAGACCAAATTAGTTATTTGAATTTCTTTCAGGATACATTTGCATGTGTTTAAAAAGAGAAAATCTTCACAAACAGTTGAAAACCAGCATTCCTTATAGTGTTGCTCAAAATAGATGATCTTCCAGCAGCAAAAGCCCTGGAGTGCAGTGTGAATTCATTGTGTCTGTAGAAGCTCTGAAGCCCACGGCATCCTCATTACAACAGAGCTGGAGGAAAGCCTGAAAGAGCAGTCCGTGTCATATTTGCAGAGTTTGAGCTGTTTGCTTTTTCTGATAGACTCTCAGCTGAAACATACTCATTCCTTTGTGGGAGCAATTGTTATACATGACCTTGAGGAAACGATAAATCTATCTATCTATCTATCTATCTATCTATCTATCTATCTATCTATC
>CAIGQZ010033231.1:1353360-1401180 GCA_903798205.1 Danio tinwini
CACACACACACACACACACACACACACACACACACACACACACACACGTGTATATATTTACATGTAATGTTTTTTTTTTATTAACATTATTTAAAAAAATGACATTAACATTTTAAATAATAAGTGGTATCGATATCGTTATTGTACAAATTTTAACAAAAAGTATCGGTATAGCGTATCGCATTAAAAATTGTGGTATCGCCCATCCCTACTGTGTGTGTGCGTGAACTTTTTAATCACATTGTGTGTGACTCATTGTTGCAACTCCACAATCAATGCATCAAATACTCATTGGTAACATTCTTACTGTAGTATTTCTCACAAACGTTACGTAAGATCTGCTTCCTTTATGTCAGTCTGTTGTCTGAAGCAGCCAAGATTAAGTCACGCTAACAGGCTAGTGGGAACGGTGGGCGGGGAGGACTAGTCTTAAAGGCACAGTTCACAAAAAAGGCTACCTGATGGTTAGAGCAATAACATAGAACCTTCAGAAAGGTATAATAAATAATCTGATGGGTGTTTTGAGCTAAAACTTTACAGACACATTCTGGAGACACAAAAGATTAATATTAAATCTGAAAAAAGGGGTAAACTAGGTGCCCTTTAAGTAAATTTTGACAAAATGTGTAGTTACTGAATTCTTTTTTGTAGGGCAGTGCACAGTGCTTTTGTGTAGATTATGTAGTAAAGCCCTTCAGAATGGAACACAGCCACTGTGTTGGTGTTGTGCAGTGGTCCAGGCAGCCACTAGAGGACAGTAGTGTGCCCACTATGAGTTTGGACGTTGCTTTCACCCCTATTATGCCTCGGAGATCTGCCTCAAAAGCTGTTACCCCTGGGCCAGGTGCTCTCACACTGACTGGAGTCCTGCGAGGAGGATATCTTTTTCTTCTCGCTCTCCAATAAATCACCATTAATATTGACTTTCTGTGAGCTGACTCACTTTCTTCATCTAAATTTAGAAGACAGAGGCAGCCATCTAAATCTAGTTAGAGGACTGAAAATGCCATCCTTGGAGAGAGAACTATTCGTTTTGTCTTTATGTTATAAATAAGTCTGTCTGAAGCACCTGGTGAAAGTTTTATCTTGTTTTAGAAGTTTAGGTTTCCGACACATCTCCTGTGAGGTTTCAGATTTTGCTTGGGAAGCGCAGCATCGCTCCCTTTGAGATGAGCAGGTCACAGGGCTTGAAATATCAAAGCAACTCTTTTGGGTTTCATTAATTTCGGTTCAGCTGCTAAGAGGAAACATGTATGACTGTGTACAAACAGGTTTCTTTCTTACATTGTTACATAGTACTTTGTTGTTTGTTGTTTGCACTGCATTTGAGATATGTAATGTGCCCATGTGATCATACAGACAAGACTGGTGACATCATCATCTTATTTATCAAACCTCATCATTGACCGAATGTTATTTGATCTCCTGGTAAGAGCTCCATTAGAGAGCTAAAAGAAGCTTCTAGGGCTGCAGATGAACTAATTATGTATTGGTTGGAGATCCACACAAGGATGATTCAGTCTAGGTCATTGATAAATTTGCCACTCTGAAACCAGACTAAAACATCACACGAAGGATGATGTCATAAATCAAATTACCAACAGTGTCAAATGCTAATAATCTGAAACATTAATAAGGTGTATAGGAACCTTCAGGGATTGAACTAACTTACTCTGTAAAAAGTGCTGGCTTCCAATCAATTGCTTCATGTTGTCCCAACTTAAATCGATTAAGATAACTTCGCAATAACATTTTTACAAATTTAAGTGGATTGAACATACAACATTTAAATTGTTCCCCCAAAAAATTAAGAGTTGTGTTGTTTCAACTCATTTTAAAATCCAACAAACAGCAAAAGTCATATTTAAGCGTACTTACTAATATGATGTATGTACAAGTGAAAAGTTGGTTAAATGTTTTAATTGAAATTGCTTTTAACTTTTTCAAAACTTTTCCAAAGAACACAAAGGTTGTGTAAGGCAGGCCGAAGTTTCCAGAGAGAATGCCAAAGCTTTTAAAAACGTATTTTTCATTATCATGTCTATTAAGGGGATTTGTATACATTGTAGTAAGTCGTATTGTTTCCAAAAAGTTTATTTTAGGGTGAAAATAATATAATGGGATTTTTAAAAAATCTATTTATAATTATTATTATTAGTAGTATTTAACTGCAAGCATTTAAAAATATGTACCAACCATAACTGTAAAATAAACAGTATCACTATGCCAGATCCCCATAGAAGTCAATAATACATGTGTCACTAAAATACAATAGCCTAGTTAGTGTTGAAAACATTAGTATCTAATAAATAAATAATTTTAACAAATAAGTACAGGCATCTAATAGTACCAGTTTCTAATAGTAGATATATAATAGACAATATGTAGTCATCATTTTAAGTAGATCAAGCCTTTCATCGAAGTTCTGCTAAAAATATTGAACACCCATTTCTCTCTTAGAACAATTTCGAAAACTTTTTGATCCACTTCAAATGTTGACTACTTTAGTCTCCAGCAAATAAGTGCAAATGCCTTCTATATAAAGAACAATAAACACTAATATCCACAAAGTAACTATAAAAAGTAAAAAAAAAAAAAATTGAACGCGTACTAGTCAATATTGAAATAAATACTAGTATTTGTTTTTACATTGTGCAAGTTTTTTACTCTAATTAATTAATGTAATTTTTTGAACAAAAAATGATTGAGGTGAAAACTAAATTATTTCCTTTTTTTCTCAAATTCAATTCAATTCACCTTTATTTCTATAGCTCTTTTACAATGTAGATTGTGTCAAAGCAGCTTCACATAGAAGATTATGTAAATTGAAACAGTGTCTGTTCAGTTTTCAGTGTTTAAGTTCAGTTCAGTTTAGCTCAGTTCAGTGTGGTTTAATAATCACTACTGAGAGTCCAAACACTGAAGAGCAAATCCACTTTTAATCAAATATTAATGAAAGTCTATTGTTATTAATAGAAATAAGTTACTACTGGACACACTTTACAGTGATAATGAGATGCTGTTTCCCAAGTGTGGGAGTTATCCCTTGTTTTCACATTCCCCACAACAAGTTTGTATTGTTACTAACTGAGTTAACTTTCATATTTCTAGCTCTCAGCATGCTTTGTATACAGTGTATAATGAAAATAAATATTAAAATTAAGTCGCTAAAATAATAGCTATTTTCCATCCAAATATGTCGATCAGATACAGTATTTGCGCAAAACTGTAGTAACACAAAACATTCACGAATAAAGCACTGTTTCCATCCAATGAGTCAATGAGAATAAGTCATCACTTCTTGATAAACTTGTGCCAAATATCAAACAATAAGACAAAACAAAGACAAATAGAATTTGCTGAGGTAGGAGAAGCCACTGTAGGCCTTTTTACTTTTACTTTTATAATAAATTACGGTCACACTTTATTTTGATGGTCCATTTGTTGAATTTAAGTTACATTGCATCTACACCAACTAATTCTCATGTGTTGACATGTACTTGCAAAGTTTCTTATAGTCAGTTAAATGTCTGTTGAAGGATCAGTATTAACAGATATTAAGCAGACAGTCTACTAATACTCAAATGGATCATCAAAATAAAGTGTTACCTAAATTACTTGCACCTCAGAAGACGTACTTTCTCAAGGTTACCATATGCAGAGCCATAAATAAGTTTTGTGCTATGTTTGGATTTACAGATTCCGGTTATGTTAAAATTTAAGGGTTATAGCATAATGGGGAAGAGTAGACACTAATGTTTGGTTGAGGATGGGCTAAATGAATTTAAGACTGTGTATCAAGCAAAACTATAATTATGCAAGAATAAAGACAAAGAGGTAATGTAGCTTTTAGTGAACAAACTGCATAACTAAGTGTATTTAATAATTAAATAACTTTGTAATTAACATTGTGATGAATAGTCTGGGGTCAGAGACTGTGAGAAATGCAACATAGGCTCATTCTGAAAACCTAGCCCTATATACATTTCTGGAGGTCGTGATTTATGTAACCAGAGCTACGTATGGCTGCATTTCATCTTAAAAATGAACGCTACAGGGTGGTATGATGCTGTTTCTTTTTGCACTTACCAGCTGACCGCTAACCTCCATATACGGCTTTTCTGCTGTTACCAGTTTGTCTGGTAGCTTGACACCCCTGACCTACAGTAAAATTTGTAAATACAAATTAAATGACACTTAAATCAATAGGATTATGATAACTAAACTAAACTGAGTTAGGGCAACAAGTTCATCATGGTTTACCTTGAAACTGGTAATCGTGACAACACTTGCCCTGTGTAGTCGTGGGGATAGTATTAAAAAAGTGATGTCATTTCAAATGTGGGCTTTTTCAGACCTTTTGATTTGACAAATTTAAGTGGATTGAACATAAAATGAAGTTGTCCCTGGCAAAAAACAATTGTGTTGTTTCAGCTCATTTTAAATAAGTAAATTGAACAAACCACTAACTTAATTTTTTGAGTGTAAAAGTTCCTTGGTAAAAATAAGGGCTTTCACACAATTCGTCAATGTTGTACCAACACAAATCAATTAACTTAAAAAATGTTAGTGGACTGAACATAAAACAATCAAGCTGTCCCAAAAAATCTTAAGAATTGTGTTGTTTCAGCTCATTTTAAATAAGTAGTTTGAACAAGCAGAAAAAAATACAATTTTGAATGTATATTTACAAAAAAATAAAGCACTGAATAATTAATAAGCACTATTGTAAAATACACTATGAAAATGTTAAATGGCTTAGCTTGGTAACTCTGCTTTAAAGTAGAACACGAGTAGATGGTCAAACTTTCTGCAGAGATATCTTGTTACGTCAGTGGTTTTGCGTAAGTGAAGGACCTTGAAGAGAACGTCCCATATTCCCTTTCATTTTGGACTGGCAAAGAGATTTCAGGGCTTTAGGGATTGAGCAACAAGAAGACCTGAATCATAAGATCAATATTCTTTTGTCTATTTCTGCAAGGAATAAAAAAACAATTGGTTATCATGTGGGCAGCGAGGTGAAATGCATTGCTGTAAGAAAGAGCGAGCAGTACTTCATGGTGACAGTAAAGAAATGAAATGATGTAAGCTGACAGTAATTTATAAAGCAATCAATATGTGCCTTCAGGATAGAGTAACACAACAGCCTCGGGTCCATCATTTAATACATTTGGCGGTAGAAGTCTATTGTTTTGGAGTTGCTGAAGTCGATAGACAAAATAATGTCATAAATAAAATTTGATCGACAAGAGAAAGGTTAATCAGCATTGTGTTATAGACTTAAATGAAGTGTTCATACAAGCAAAGAGAGCTGGGTTTGCACATATTTGCACACCTTGGTAAAATAGAGCAGAACTGCACAAAAATATCATTCCCGGTTTCATAAATTCACAATGCTCCTTTAATCTCTCAGTCCCTAGAGTTGGAATTTATTTATGGACTGTATATTTATTTATAGACTCCTGTCCAGCACCACCTAATAAACCAGCAGAGAAGAGTGCACATTTCATGACATAAGAACTGTTATTCTAGTACTGTCATAGTTACTGTTAGTATTTTTAATTTACTTTCTGTTTAATATATCTAAATCACTCTATGTTTTAGTAATAGTGTTGAATATTCACCTTTAATTGCCTCTCATGTACAATATTCTGCACAACATTGTTCCGTCTTATGTAAAAGTTCTTGTATAGCCTGTCTTTTGTGTATAGTTTGATAATAATAATAATAATTCCTTGCATTTGTATAGCGCTTTTCTAGACACAAAGCGTCTTACACATTAAGGGCAATCGCCTCAATTTTAAGTTTAAGTATCTTATACTTTAAGTTATGCATAGGTTTTTAAAATAGCTCTTTATGTCCAGTGTTGTGTTTGTATTTATAATTAATTTATGTAGCACCATTATCCTGTGAGACACAACGTTTCGTTTCTCTTCATGTCCACACATGTAGAATGACAATAAAGCTTGATTTGACTCGAGTGTTTGTGCTATTTGTATTAGTTTTGTTTATTTGTCTCTTTTTATATAGCTGTTTTAGTACTTAAATAAAAAATATGAAATATTATAGTAGATTAGCTGAAAAATGTTTTTTAAAAGATTTAGACACAATAGCACAGATTGAACAAAACAATTTAATATTATAAAATTGATTAATACTTTATTAGAATAATCTTTACTGGTTGTAATAAATTCAAATGGATTGCATAATCTAAAAATATATAATGCTTTATAAAAAATTTTTTTGATGTTAATATATTTACTAATATATTTGCATTCCTTCCATAATTACTAACAATAAAATATACAGTGCTCAACATAACTGAGTACACCTAATTTTGAAAATTAATATTATTATTAATTTATCAGTGAACATAGGTAATATTTTTATGTGCATTTGATCAAAATAGATTTATTAAACAGATAAATTAATTAAAATATATTTTTAGCCACCTAACATCTTTAGAAATAGAAAGATAAGAAATTTAAATTTAAATAAAAGTAATTATTGGAAAATAATTACTAACTACAAAATTTCCAAACAAATTGTAATTTTTAGTTTCTTTTTTAAAAGTTAAAAAAATATTTTTCTATAACATATACTACTTTATATAATGTGTACTAGTTTTTGGATCGTTATCATAAGTTATTTTGTTAGATTATCTCTAGATTTAGCTTTAGTACTGACTAATCTAATGTACAGTTGAAGTCAGAATTATTAGCCCCTTTTGATTTTTTTTGTTTTTTAAATATTTCCCAAATGATATTTAACAGAACAAGGATATTTTTTCTTCTGAAGAAAGTCTTATTTGTTTTATTTCAGCTAGAATAAAAGCAGTTTTTTATTTTTTAAAAAACATTTTAAGGTCAAAATAATTAACTATATTTAACTATATATTTTTTTCAATAGTCTACAAAACAAATCATCATCATATAATAACTTGCCTAATTACCCTAACCTGCCTAGTTAAGCCTTTAAATGTCACTTTAAGCTGTATAGAAGTGTCTTGAAAAATATCTAGTAAAATATTATTTACTGTCATCATGGCAAAGATAAAATAAATCAGTCATTAAAAATGAGTTAAACTATTATGATTAGAAATGTGTTGAGGAAAAAATCTTTTCTCCGTTAAACAGAAAAGGGGAAAAAATAAACAGAGGGGCTTATAATTCTGACTTCAACTGTATATCCATAAATATAATATTGTAAAGCTTTCTATAGAAAATATAAATTTAAATGAGAGATTTGTGACGGGTGTACTTATATATGCTGAGCACTGTATATATATATAAGTTATTAGATTTATTGAATATATGATAACTTGGAAATATATACACGAAAATTAATAACAAGTAAATAACAAGTAATAACAAGTAAAGTGATATTAAAACTTTTATTTTGAAACATTTTGATTTGGAAAAAAACATGTATTTTTCAACTTAAATGACGACATGCTAAAATCAAACAACGAAACTCATTATTGTAATGAACATAATAAACAATATAGGCACATACGATAATAATGGTTTTATCCTCTGTCATGTTAAAAACATTGCATTATCTCCCAATATTTCTTTCAACGTCTTTTAAGTTATTATAGTGATAAATGAGAGAGATACCTTCCTTTATGCCTGATTAAGAAAAATGACACTTCAGCCAAAACGAATTATTACGCGTTTTAAAACATGCCAAACTTGCGTGTCGTCAGACTTTGACGGGTTATTACAGAAGCTGTTGCTTGGCAATATCAGCAGCATCATCGGAGTCCCTAGAGAGCGCGCGAGAATAGAAGCACAGGATGCGCGCACACGCCCAACAACACGCACGAGCAACGCGCGACCGTTCACATTTCATCAAACGGCCGCTCCAATCGCTTTAAAGTTACACTCCGACCGCGGACACGCGTTTTATCTCGGGCTGCGTTTTATTTACGTGCCATGCTTCAGTTATAACTCGGTGCTGAAATTTAAACCGCGGAATTCAGCCTGCCCGAAAGAAGTGGAGCGCCTACAGCGGCACATTTGAGCCTTATGAAGATTGTTGAGGTAAGTGTTGCATGTGCCAACGGTTTTTTATGCACAGGAAAGAGTAGAAATAGGTCCTGGAGGCGAGAAATTCGAGCTTCAAAGAGGTAAGAAAGTAAAGGTGTCCGAGTCTGGACCGCGGTGCTGAGGAGAAGTGTGTGAGGTGACTGAAATTGTGTGAAGAAGTGGAAACGCGGTCAGCGCCGTCAGTTTTGATGGCATTTACCTGTCTAGTTCAACTAAAGGATGTTTTTTTTGACTAAAGTCATATTTATGAATTGAACCAAACGCGTTTTAAGGCTTTAGATGGGCTGAAGTCTGACTCAGTCTGTTCTTTTAACAGTTAAAAGATAAAGCGTCAGCAATACAGCGTTTTAAAAACAATGTTTATGTTTACAAAGGGTCAAAACTGTACAATTATGTCACTTACTCCGTATTTGATCTACTTTTGTGGAAAAACAACATATAGCAGTAGGCTACTTACCTTTTTGTGCATTTATTGACATAATTTTGATATATTTAAATGGATAACATTTTCCAAATATTGAAATTGTGTCATTTACTAATCCCTAAAATTGTATTTGACTTACTTGTGCAGAAACACAAACACAAGACTAATTTACATGTTTGTGTCTTGATTAAATTATTGACTATATTGACTTAGATTTAAACACATATTTTGTTGAAATATTGAAAGTTTGTCATTTACTCACTCTTAAAACTGTTACTAGTTAGTTTTCAAAAAGAACACAAAATAGTCAGCCATTCACCCTTTATTGACTTATTTTCAACACTAAAGATTAATTCATACAATTCCTGTTTTTACTAACCTTCAGCATTTGTGTTTTATCTTCACCCTAAGTACCCGTAGTAACAATATTTGACTTATGTGCTAGGGAAAAAAAGGCTTATTTACATATTTGACATATTTTTGATAGATTTAAACAGAAAATTAAGTATTGAAATTCTGAAATTTATTTTCCCTTAAAACTGCACGACCTACAGTTATTTACCAGTCTGTGCATGTATTGACTCATTTTCAATTGACTTAAATGATTACTTGCCTATATTGAAACTATGTAATTTATTGACACTTCATATGACATAAGAACACAGTGATGATGACTGAGGAACAAAGAATTCCTCAAAGATGACAAGTGTTTTCCTGTTTGTTGTACTGCACCTTTAAGAAACCATATTTCTTATTCCTACATGCATTTTAATTTACTTGTGGAAGTTCTTGGCTTCAATTTTTCATCGCCCGTCACAGTTAGAACAAGCAGCATGTGTGCTGTTCTGTCTGTCCAACAGATGCCACATCCATCACTGTGATGTTCATGATATAACTCACACCTTTTCAGAGGTGTGTGCTTCAATGTCTCATACAGATGGCTTTTGAGGCAAAAAGAGACGTTCTCCTTTTTCATTCTGTGTAAGACTCTGAAAGGGAAGATTTAAGAGATCTTCACTCTGATTCCTTTGAATTATTTCTCGGCAGGCTATAAATAGGATGGTGACATGCCCTCACCAGCTTCTAGTTAAGAAATGGATGTGCTCAGAGGACAAGACCTTTTGCTATATGATCTGTGTTTTTTAAAATGAGTGGTTGATATTGCAACGACCATTTGAATTGTCCTGATCGTCTTGAAAATCTTTCAAAAAGAGAAAAGAAATTAAATGACTGCAGTATTTGAAACTAAAAGGATACTTTTTGGAGATTATAGAAGGAAAAAATGTTAAGATTAAAAGTGCAAACTTATTTTGTTGTAAATAAAATAAATATTGGAATACTCTATACCAAATAATTGTTATAGTATTTATACCTATATTTTTATACCAGATTGATACAAATTTTAGTACTGGGTGTCCACAGGGTCTTAAAAAATATTAAAAGTTGATAAATCAATGTGGATAAATTTAACGCCCTTAAAAAGTATTAAAAAGTCTTAAATGCTATTTTGCAAGGTATTACATTTTATATAATTTTTGTTTATGCAATGTATGGTCATTTGCTAAAGTTTGCCTGAATTAAATCTATCAGGATGTTATATCAGGATGCTGTGTAGCTTATGAAATCCAACTAGATTTGACATCATGCTGCTTTGTTTACTGCAGTAACCAAGGCAACACCATTATTTCTGCAGTTTTATATGCACCAACCTGCTCAATTAAATAGGTTTAATAGATTTTTATTCAGTATATGAATAATGTTTCAGTTTTGGATTAGTTTCTAACAGTAATATTTAGTAAATGTACTGTAGGCTTATTTTGAAGACGTACCTCTATATACATTTCTGGAGACCGCTAAATCTGTCCCAGGAGTTACGTTGTTTTGCTGTTCTTGTTTTTGCTGTGTACACTTTTTGAGATCTCAGATTTCTTTTGCGAGTGCCATTCGCGCCTGCTGTTCTCGCGTAAACCCACCAGAGGCCGCTGTTGACTGACTGTTTGACTGACTGACTGACTGACTGACTGACTGACCGATCAACTGACCCACCAATTGTATTGATTGACCCGCCCACCCACTTCTCTAAAGTCAACCAACAATTTTCAAAAGCAATCCAGAAAAAGAAAAGCCCTCACCTGATTTTTACCACGTTTTCAGATTTTACCACATTCTCACCCTGTTATTTATTTTATTTTTTGGCCTGTTGTTTTTGTCTTACCTGCTTTCTGGAACCGTTCTTCACTGGACTCAAACCCCGTCGTGAAATTGGGGAAAAAAGAGTCGTGGTCAACTACTCTTTGTGTGTCAAGTCCGCCAACGTACATGGTGGGCTAACGGAACAAACTGGTAACAGCGGGAAAGAGCCTATGTTGGCAATGTTATTGTAAGGGATGATAATTAAACCATATTAACAAAAATAACTGTAAGAAAAAGAAAGCTGATGAAAAACATTTTGTGTGTGATAACAAAAGGATGATCACGCTCACACTTTTACCGTTAGGCCCATTAATAATCTGTTCAAAGAATGGTTAAAGCGAAAGCGGCAGTGCTTTTCCTCAGTCTATTTTAAAAAGAAATGATTGCACCAGTTCAGATTGCACAAGGAAGCAGGACACAGGAGCTTTTAAGCAATCGCATGCCTCACATCAGCTTTGCACAGGACACTGAAGGCATTAGTTATCAGTCACGCTGCTTCTGGATTCTAAGATCACCTATAAATGCATATTGACAAACTATTTTTTAAAATTCTAATCTTTAGTGACAAGCCAGCACTGGCAATTTTCAAATTATTTTTAACCAGCCAAAGTGGCTATTTGGGATGGCTATCTAAACCGCCATATAGCTAAATCTATGCATCTACCCCATTTGGTAAGTTGGTGGGTGTTACTGTCAAGCCCGGGTTATATTGAGTATTTTAACATCTACAGTATGCTTTGGCCACATTTACTTCCATTTGCTGTCAACTGAGCATAACCCAAAATATGGTACATCTACCAAATGCATTTCTCTTTTAACAATTTACGAAAAGAAGAAGGTTAAGTTTAATCTTTAATCTGGGTCATCATCTATTCACCCTGCAACTAAATTATGAATGTCAAAGCTCTTCTTTTTCCTCCCAAAGAGACTGATTTCATTGGCTACCCAACACTGGGTCATCATTTTGGTAACAGTTCTGTCTGTTTTTCACCCTGGTTCATAAAGAGGGCTATTTTTACCATCGCTGCTATAGAAATTGCCTATATAATAGCCTCCTTAATTCTGTGGAAATAATACTTGCGGGACAACTCATGCATTTTTTAGCATTATACTAATGGATGTTTGCTGTTTGTTGAGGCCGCAGAGAGCCATAACATTTTAAAACAACCACTTAAAGACAGAAATCACTTCAGCTTGTGTTTTGGCTGTACTCCTGGAGCATTTCAAATGACAGGATCCTGGTCGTTTTCCATCATACGTAGTAAATATGTTTGTTATGCATACTTTTTGAATTGGCACTTTCTTTTGTTGCTTAGTTTTGTGTGTAATGTCAAGTTGTTTATATAGTGCTTTATATAATACATAAATACATTCACCAGTATATTGGCCACTAATAAAAATCATTATTTGTTGTACTATGAATAAGGCTGAAATAACAAACTTGCCAAAGTTAAATGAGCACAAAATATTTGTCAGGCAATAAATAAATGCAACTGATGTTAACAAAAATGTAGCTTGACATAAACAAACCTTAATGTGTTTGCTATTTAAAAATATGATCAAAACAGTGATCTATTAAGTGACAAAAGTTCACTTAAATTAATAATGGGGCTTTCACACTACTTTTGGTCCATTTGACCCCAAATTACGGTGTGTTTAGCTAGTGTGAATGTGTCTTCTAAACTCAGGTGCGCACCCGTGAACCGTACCCTAGTCTGCCTGAAAGAGGTGGTCTGGGGTACGGTTCGCGTGAACTCTGGTCTGGTTCACTTCTGGTATGAATGCAATCGTACCAAATAAGGGAAGTGAACCGCCAACTGTTCAACAACCTTTAGTTTTCATAATGTTCATTCGTGTGTGTCTGTGTATCACGTAGTGTACCTTGGTGACAAGCAGGACTGACCCAGTGCAAACAGTTATAAAGTCTGCTTGTCTCCTTCAAAAACAGCTTTTACGGACATCGCGTGATGTTCTAAACATTATAATATTCTTGCGGCAGATGGACGCGAGTCACTTTCTGTATGTCCAAAACCAAAAGATTCAGTAAAAGCAGAAGGACTGCGATGTCCAGACATATCCATTTTGACGCTTTGCTTTCATGGCCTTCACCTAGCAACAGCTGTACTCACAGTACTCGGTGACGCAATCGTACCGGGGTTCAGAAGAAAAAAAAGACAGTGTGAACACCAACCAACCGAGAAGGTGGCAAGGGGGGACAATCGAAATTGATTATGGTCCAAGCAATTGAACCAAGTGTGAAAGCACCCTAAGTGACACATATCAGAATCGGTCAATAGTTTATTAAAATCGCATACCCAAAAGTAACAATCAATGCAAACTTTAGATTTGAGACATGCTCAATAATATTTAATGTAGTGTCATTTGTAATGCTACAGTCACACTAGAGTTTGTGCATGCAAAATTCTGTTGTATGGCACTGTGGAAAGGGGCGGGATTAAACAAAATGATTAGACATTTAAAAAAGTGAAAGATTGGTTCATATTTTACATTTCTGTTCAGAAAGGTCATGTTTGATCTTCGATTGGTCTCATGCAGTAACATGATGCAGTTTTGCAGGTCAGAGTTCACCAAGCTTGAACTTTGCAACGCAGTGAACTGCAAAACTTGTCGCACAAGCTTACGTTTCCCGTCTGTCGCTTTCATGTGTGTATGAATAAAAAGTCTATGGGGCGAAAAGTGCAGTGTGACAGCAGCTTTAGTCAGTGTTCATTTGGTTAATCAATTATGAAATCAATTCAGTTACTAACAGCTCTACAGAAGATAATATTGTTATTCAGCTTGATTGACTACAATTCATTTGAATAACGTTATTGATGTCACAAAATTCAATTGAATAAAGAAGCACTAACTAAGACTGTCGTCAATATAAATCAATTTAGTTTTCGTTCTTAACCAATAGCTTCAGTGCTATCAAACTGATCAATATGTTATTGAATATTAAGTAAGGGCTAATTGACTCCTCCTGTTCAATTATTATAAAATAATCCCAACCTGAGGTGGGAGTTCTAATTATCCACTGAAAAAAGTCACATACTTGTAGTATTCAGTTGGAAAAATTGTATTAACTCTTAAATGTTTAAATGAATGTTTTGCCAGTAATTATTATATAATTCTAAAGATTATTTATTAATTAATTCATTAATTAAATTTTCTTCGGCTTAGTCCCTTTTTATTTATTAACTAGTTCATTAATTATTTATTAATTCACTCATTAATTCATTTTTCTTCGGCTTAGTCCCTTTTTTATAGGTGGTCGCCACAGTGGAATGAACTGCCAACTATTCTGGCATATGTTGTACACAGCAAATGCCCTACCAGCCACAACCCATTTCTTGGAAACACCCATACACTCTCACATTCACACATTCTCTCATACACTATGGCCAATTTAGTTTATTTAATTCACAGTATAGTGCATGTCTTTGAACTGCGGGGGAAACAATAGCACCCGGACAAAACCTACGTCGTGAACACCTTGATAAAAATAATTATATATAAAACTTTAAATAAGTAGTTACTGGAAATACAAACCGAACCATGAGAAATCTGTATTGGTGGACCTCTAGTAGGAAGTAGGAAAACTCTAAATTCAGAGTTGTTCGGGATGTAGAAGTAGTTAACAAAAACAAATCATGTCACTTATGACTTCATGATGTCTTGCGGGACTTCTGACACACTGAAAAATTCTAATGCGCCAATTTTTGCATCCAGATGTACCTTTTTAAAATAAATATATTCAACAAACATTCGAAATTCACATTTGTTTGTTCAGCCCAAATTTAAATCCATTTCCATGGAGGTATTACACAGCATATACCAAGCATATTCTCAGTAATTGTATTTTTATACAATATATATTTTCAACTTTTATTTGGGTAAGACAGTAGAGTACAGACAGGAAAGCAATGTGCACAGAGATAGAGGAACAGGACTGACCAGAGACCTCAAGCCAGGAATCAAACTCAGGAATCAAATGTCGGCAGGCTCAACTGTAAGGCTACAGCACTGCCGCCAACCATAATCTCAGTTATATCAGTCTGGCATTGTATCGGGTTACATGCAATTCACAGACAATGTTTATTAAAACAGATGACTGCTCAGTATGTTTAGTTTTGCTCATCTGTGTCTGAGGAGGTTATGGATTGTTATTAAAATCACACAGAGCTCTATGGACTGGTGCAGGTTATTGACTTCTGTAGTATTACAGTAATTAAATGACTTCACAGGCATTTTTTTCTATGATACATGTTGCATTTAAAAGTGTACTAGTAACTCCACAATATAATATCAATTTATTTTCTCAGCGTGCTACTGTAATTACTTAGACAACAGTTCAGTCCTGCTTGACCGAGTATCACTTTATTTTTTTGTAATAGTTGCACAGAAATCAAACTGCAATTACCACACTCTCTCTCTCTCTCTCACACACACACACACACACACACACACAGACACACACTTATATATGTAGTTTATAAGAACTCTCCATAGCCATAATGTATTGTATACTGTAATAAACACTTATTTATGGCTTTACTCTACCCATACCCCTAAACCCAACCTTCATAAGAAACCAGTGTCATTTTTTTATCAAAAGACCTTGTTAAATATGATATATAATTAACATAAGTTCATAAAATTCTGTAAAACTAATTGTTCAAGAAAGACCTTGTTAAAATGCTGACAAGTTTGTGTTGTGAATGTAAAAAAGACAACACAGGTTCATTGTAAAAACACACCCCGTATACATTTCTGGAGAGCGCAAATTATGTAGGCAGAGATACGTATGTCTGCATTTCCTCTTTAAAACGAATGCTACGGGGCAGTATGATGCCGCTTTTTGCGCTACCAGTGGACTGCTTACCTCCATGTGGATGGCTTTAACACTTTTATCAGTTTGCCCAGTAGCTCGCCATGTACGTCTGCCGACTTGAGATGCAAAGATGAGTTAAACGCGATGAGGGGGTTTAAGTTCAGCGAAGAATGGTTCCAAAAAGCAGGGAAAAAAGGCAAAAACTAAAATAAATAAGTAAATAACAGAGTGAGAATGTGGTAAGATCTGAAAACATGGTAAAAATCAGGAGAGGGCTTTTTTCTGGATTGCTTTTGAAAACATTGTTGGTTGGTTTTAGGGAAATGGGTAATCGGGTGAATCGATGCTTTTAAAAATATTGATTGGATTTAGGTAATGGGGTGGGTTGGGTCATCGATCAGTCGGTCAGTCAGTCAGTTGACAGCGGCCTCTGGTGGATTCACATGAGAACAGCAGGCACGAATGGCACTAGCAAGAGAAATTCGAGATCTAAAAAAATCATACACAGCGGCCTCTGGTGGATTTGGAAAAACAAAAACTGCAAAGAAATGTAGCTCCTGGATGTATTTCGCAATCTCCAGAAATTTACATCGGGGTACGTATCAATAATGAGCCTGGGTTGACATGTTATGTGATGTTGACATGTTATGTGATGCTAATTTGCCACCAGCCATCATCATACATAAAAGAGGTGTGTAAAAGCTGCACAAAGCTTCTTGAGTAGTTTTTTTATTGGATACTTTTGCTGTTACTTGAATAACTTTTAAATTTAGTAACACAAACTCTAACGCTACTGGAGGGGACATACCAAACCGACAGTTGACCTTTGGGCTCGTTGACCAGAGCTCGTTGGCAGCTGAAGAGATCGCTCTGACTGGTTATTTAGCAATGAATTACAGCATGAGTGTGACAAAGTGATGTGACGTAGAAAGTAAACAATTCAAGCCAAGAAGGATCACAAAAAGGCCAGCTGTAATTTCGCTACGTTTATGAAATATTTGCAAATAATATGGATTGTTAGATTATTAGACATATGGCGAGTGACTATTACTTAATGGTACTGAACACTGCATTGTTTATGTGTTGTTGTATTCATGTGTCGTTAGTACGATTTCCCTTTGTGGAACAGAGTACTGTACCTCGCAGATCGGGAAAACACGTCTTCTTGCTCAGGCGCAGAACGCGGCTCTTATTTTTTGGTTTATTAATTTGGTTTGTTGCAACTTTTTGGTCTAGACGAGATCTCACACGAAGCGACAACAAAGTTGGGTTTTGTTCCATTAGTATTTGGTAGTTGTTTGGTGTAGGCTTGTTTTGTTCCAGCCCTAACCCCTACTGTAAAAAAAAAAACTTGCCATTTTATGACATTCTTATACATCCTTACCCCTAAACCCAACCCTCACAGGAAAACTGTGTCCAATTTTTGAATGTCAAAAGACCCCATTTATTATGATTTTGAAGTATAAGAACACAAGGCATGTCCTCATAAACAACCTCAATATTGTAATTCCTAGGTCATACCCATGTCATTATACAAATTTCTGTCCCTGTAAACCCATTCAAGTGCACAGACACACACTTACTCACGCACACACACACCTTTAATGTTTTTTTTTATAAGTTGCAGAAAATCCAAACTGAAATTTCCACTTGCTCTCACACACACAACACACATGTTCCCATAGTAGCTCAAGTCTTCAGCAGCTCTTCAGCTGCACACACCTCGCACCCACACAGTATTCCTCTGTGAGCCTCATGACAGAGTCTGCTGTCTGAATGTCAAGGACAAAATCAGAAAGCTCCAAGAGAAGGTAAAAAGACAAGTTCTCACTCTTTATGATTAGTCAAGCCCTGAGAGGATGAGGGGTTTGACATTCAAAAGATCCTCTCATCACACAGTCTGACTGGAATACAGGCTGGTGACATACAGGTGATGGGCAGATCGACTGCAGGGTAAAGCTATGAAGACTGCTAGTGCAGGCACAACAATGCATATCCTACAATGTTACTCCTAAATTATTCAATTCCATACATTCAGTGGGTAGGGTATAAAGGTGAGCTTTCAACAAGGGGCTCATATTGTAGGTCTTACAGAAAATGTTAACTCAAGACCTAAGAAGATTCATTCATTCATTTTCTTTTCGGCTTAGTCCCTTTATTAATCCGGGGTCGCCACAGCAGAATGAATGAAATATCCATACACACTCATTCACTACGGACAATTTAGCCTACCCAATTCACCTGTACTGCATGTTTTTGGACTGTGGGGGAACCCGGAGGAAACCCATGCGAACGCAGAGAGAACATGCATACTCTGCACAGAAACGCCAACTGACCCAGCCGAGGCTCAAACCAGCGACCTTCTTGCTGTGAGGCGAAAGCACTACCTACTGCGCCACTGCGTCGCCACCTAAGAAGATCAAACTAGTAATTAAATGATGATTATTGAATAATTTTTTATTTTTTATATATGATTTTTTATTTATATCTTTTAAATTTATTATATTTATAAAAGTTTTAAACAATTTGTTTATGTATTTGAAAATATTTACCAGCCATTTTAAGAGTTCACATGTAGCCGATAATTGCTTATAAAGCTTGTTTGGCCTGCTGTCCTGGGAGAGAGCCCTGACCTCAAAAGATTCTTGAGCCCAGGGCTCCATTTTGTTTGCAGGGCAGGAGAGTAGTTTGAGCACAGGTAGATCTCGAGAACTCCCCTGCTTATTTATGGATAATGACAAATTAGGGATTGCTATGAAAAGAAATACTGCTGACTAAAGGCTGATTTAAACTTCTGCGTCAAACAAGTGCAAGTGCAAGCTCTGTGATTGGTCAGCTTGGCGAGACCGAGAGCCATGCGAACCTGTTGGAGCGAGTTTTTACAAGTGTCAAATCCCGTGAAGGAGGTCCAGAGGGCAAGTTTTGTTTTGTGTTTAACTTATTATTCAAGTTGTTGCGCATCCGTTGGTTCCCGCCTCAAAATGAGCAAGTTTGAGCTACTTCTACAATAAGATAGTGTTTAGAAAAAACAAAACACCAGCAAAGAAACTCGACACATGCAGAGCAACACAAACAGTGCACAGAAGTATAAATGCACAACTTTGTGCAAGGCAGGCGCCGTGGGTCATGCCGATCACTTGACCCAGAAGTATAAACCAGGCTTAAGAGCTCATCTATGGTGCCAATTTAGTTTCGTCAATTCACTTATGTCTCATGACTCATGACTAGATGGTGGGAGGAAACCAGGGAACACAGGGGAAACCTGTGCGAGCAGGAGAGCATGTAAACTCCACTCACAAATGTTGACTGGCCATGTAAGGATTTGAACCAGTGACATTCTTGCTGTGAGGCAACAGTGCTTACCACTTATAAATAAACTTCATTAAGACCAAATTTGACCCACATTTGGCAACAAAATTTTTGGCTCAAATTTTCTAAGAGAATTTTTTTCAAAACACTTAAACACCTGATTGGTTAGACGGCCCAGTATGTTACGATTATAGCACATGTTAATAACCTACTACTTTTCAGGTGCCACTATTGTAATGCCCCATTTACACGGGGTGTCAGGGCATTCCCATTCACATTGAATGGGTGATGTCAAACATTGCCGAACTGAATTGTGGGTCCGTCTGCGCTGCTTCGGTAGCATTGCTTGCTGCAGAAGTTGGGAATTTCTCAACTTTTCAAGTGCCAATGAAAGCATCAGCCAATCAGATTGCTTTATGCAAATACCCCTGCTCAGACAGAAGCCAATTGCAGACTTATTTCATTAACTAATGCTGCTTTGTCGATTGTGTAAGCCCCAACTTCAGACATACCCTCCGTCAAGTGTTGACGCTGAAGCCCCGTGTGAATCAGGTGTAAGGACTTTTATATTGGGTCTTTGATTTCTTTAAAATTATGTCATATAAATTGTAGTTGTAGATAGTTTAAAAGGTCAACCAATCAGATCTGTACCAAACCAAAATCCCCATATTAAGGTCTGATACAGACAGTTAAATGAAGTTGTCAATTTCATTTTATAACACTTTTTACAATACAAATTGCTTCAAAGCCGTTTTATGGAAATTCTTGATGTTAATAAACTAGCTTCTTTTCAAGCTAGATTAATTTTATTTTAGATAACAGTTCTTTCTACAGAGAAAGATGTTAATTGTGTCTCTAATGCATTAAAAAAGTCACCAAAGTGTGTGTCTCTTGGAAACGTGCCTAGAATAGATTTGCCATATTTTCAGACAGTCACACATACCAGTTCATACGTTGCATGGCTGATTAATTAAACAACAGAAGACCAAGCATGATGTGTTTTCCATTGGCATGGCAACTGACATACAGAATAAATGCAAAACCTTTAAATAAGATGTAGCAAGATGTATAAATGTGTTAAGCCACAAACCACAGTGCTTTTGTATATTTAAACTTGCTTTCTTTTGTAAAATCATTTGGAGTCAGCTTTTTCTTTTTCACTAAGGCAATGGAAGCTGATTATAAATTTGTGCAGAATTCACAAAAACACATAATGGTGAGGAGATGTTGAGTTTTGCTCAGTATTAAGCAGAGTAAAGCATGTGAAATGTCTGGTGGGACTGTTGTTTAAAGATCATTTTGAGTAAACATCTGTCTTTTGAAGAAGCGTGCCATTGCACAGTAATATTAGTGTGTAATTTATTTCCCTCCAGGGCCGTAGCACCTCATGTGTAAGAGAGGTCAACATATGGTGCTAAGCTGTACGGTGTGCATGTGTGTGTATCTGCGAGAACGAGAGGGGAAAACACATGAGCTGTTAAAACTGAGTCGGAATTACATTGGCAAGCAAGCAGGGAGTGTATTTCGCATGTATATCGGATGAGTGGCCGAGCGCGTGTCCGCCTCAGTGCAGTGGCTGATGTAATTTACACTGTCACAACATGAGGCTGGTCGCAGGATGACAGGGGAGCGAGGGAGAGCAAGGCACAGTGATGACTGACCTGTCAGCACTGATCATTTTGTGTGTCATGTGCAGCTTGGTAAAAGACGAGAACCTGTAGAGCTGGAAGGAGACCTGGGTGAGAGTTTCTTCTGGCTGATGGTCAATCGCGTTGAGGATGATTTGGCCAAGCAGGACATGTTATTGAATCAACATCATATTAACATGGACGCCAGGGTCTAAAATTAGCTCCCGCCAAGTAAGTGAGTAAAAGTCAATGTTTGCAACAGTGTCAGTCGCAATTTAGATGGTGACTTTTCTTAATTATTTTAAACAATTCCTGAGCACATGATATGATTTAGCATGGTTATCCAACTGTAAATATGTATGTAAATCTGATGTTCTGCATGCTTCACTGACCTTTTGACTCAAACAGCTTATGATAACAGTGTTTTCAGAGCCTCTGAGCAACTCAGATTGTGTTGACTTAATAATGTGCATGTGAAAGTGCAACACGGACAAAACATCTTCCCAAGTTACAAATGAGAGTGCCTTTTTAAAATCTGTTGTCAACAACACAGAAGCGCTTGAGAAAATGGTTTAAAAATGCTTTAACCATACATGTTTTGCGAATTACAATGCTGTCTGTGAGTGTTTTTTGGAACTATGATTTTGGCGACATAGAATCATTTTTAAAATGTAGCCCTATACACATTTCTGGAGATTTATGTAGCCAGAAATACACTGGCTGCTTTTCGCCTTTAACATGAAAGCTACAGGGCGATATGAAGCCGATCCTTATCAACTGACCACTTACCTTTGTATGGTCGGTGTTCCTGCTGTTGCCAATTTGTCCATTAGCTCACCATGCACAACAGCAGACTTGAGATGCAGAAAGGAGTTGATCACGACGACGGTAGAATGGCACCAGAAAGTGGGTAAGATGTAAACAGAAGTCAAAAAATAAAATAAACAAGTAAATAACAGTAAGGCTATGGTAAAATCTGAAAATTTGGTAAAAATCAGGTGAGGGCTTTTTAAAACTGTCAGTTGGGTTTAGGGAAGTGAGTGGGTGGGTCAATCAGTGTTTTTTTAAAAACACTATTGACCTTATTCTAAAATGCGGAAATGCACTCGTTTTGGCGATTGTTTTAAAACTTCCGATTCAGTCGCCTATAGGAGAAATGAATAGGAATAATAAATGGCAGAAAACGCTCAAATTACTTGCTCTATAAACAAGTGTTTGCATGACTATACAGACAAAATAGAATAGTATAATAAGAAAATATCAGTTTGCAACATCAAGCAGCAAAACGAGCGTTTTTTTTTTACGTCTAAAAATGAATGGAAGTGAATAAGATCGGAAGTCTCAAGGCAAAACGATTCCAATAGCTGCGCCCGCTCGTACGCTGAGAATAAGGTAAATTGGTTGGGTTTAGGAAAAGAGGAAGATGGGTCAGTCGATTTGTTAGTCATTTAGTCAGTTGACAGCAGCCTCTGCTGGATTTCTGCAAGAATAACAACAAGAGACATTTGAGATCCTAAAAAGCGTACACAGCGGCCTATGATGGATTTGCGAAAACAAAAACTGCAAAAAAAAACTTACCTGGGGCGTATTTGGCACTCTCCAGAAATGTTTATAGCAGTACCTGGGTTGGGATTTAGGAAACACAAAATTTTTCTAATATGTTGGTTATTCTGAAACTTGCCCATTTCTGCTCAGAGAGTTACTGAATGCCTTAAGAAACTAATTACAAAAATAGACCTTAGATTAATTGTTGTTAGCATGAGCATACTGTTTGTTTATTGCATTAATAATAATAATAATAATAATAATATTAAATGTAGCTGCAAGCAGCAATTAAGGGGCCAAGCAATCCAGAGCATGAATGAGCAAGCATGGCAGCAAACACCAGAAGAATTATAAAAAAAAAAAAAATTAAAACAAATTTTAAGTAAAATGTTTGGGACTCCATATTTTAAGATATTTTTTATGGCTCAACTGCTTATTTCATTTCACCAATAGATGGTGCTCTTACCAAATGTGTGAGATGTGGTCAGTGTGAGGAGAAGTTTGAAATTTGAAAAAAATTGGTTTTACATCATTACAACCTTTTAAACCTTTTGTGTTAGTTTGAATTGGTATAGATTCAGTGAAAAAAAATATTTTAATTCTGCTTATGGCTCAAAAGTTCTTAACATTTAAAATATGCAAATTTGGACAAGTGGTGGTGCCAGAGAGTTAGAGGCTCCAAATTTGCTGTGGTTAATATTGAGGCTCTTCTCTATCAGTGTGACAAATTTGATATGCTTCATGCAAACGATTATATGGGCTGCCATTCAAATTGTGGCTGAATATGTGGAATAAGAATAATAATAATAGCAATGCCAATGCTGCTTGGCCCCTAATAATAGTAGCAGTAGTATAGTAATACTGGTGGCAGTAGTAAAAGTAAAAATAACAGCAGTATGTATTCATCCATTTTCTCTCAGCTTAGTCCCTTATTTATCAGGGGTCGCCACAGCAGAATGAACCACAAACTTTTCCAGAATATGTTTTATGCAGCGAATGCCCTTCTAGCCGCAAACCAGTACTGGGAAACACCCATACAGTCTCGCATTCACACACATACACTATGGCTAAATTAGCTTATTCATTTCACCTATAGCGCATGTCTTTGAACTATGGGGGAAACTGGAGCACCCGAAGGAAACCCACGCGAACATGGGGAGAACATGCAAACTCCACGCAGAAATGCCAGTTGACACAGCCGAGGCTTGAACCAGTGACCTTCTTACTGTGAGGCAACAGTGCTAACCGCTAAGCCACCATGCCGCCCCAACAGCAATATTACTAATTGTAAAAAAATATATATATATATTTAGAGATGCATCTTTTAGTGAATAAATATTCTAATAGACTATTATTGACAGTAGTGCATTTCCATGTTCCAGGACCAACAATAATAAAAAACATCATACTTCCAAAAACAACACTAAGCTTGATGGTTAATAGAGGGATAAGAGGACCCGAGTGAGAGCAAGTGGAAGACATAGCATCTGGAGACCCGCATGGGGCCCGTTACTATGGCAGTGAGTCTCTCAGGACCTCAGGGAGAGCAGCAGGTTGCATCTTAGTCGAATTAGGCATCATTTTTAATTTGATTCAAAAGGAAATGAGGCTGTTACAGATTTATATTCTTTTATTAAGACATTTATATAGTTACTTGTATATATGTAGACTTAAGATGGAGTCGGAAAGATGAGGTTTTCTTACAGGACACAAGTAAATTGCATTGTTTTATCAAAAAGATTTAATTTAAGAAACTATTCATATACAACCATGGTGCAAAAATGAATACCCATAATAAATATTCATTTTAAACTATGGAAAAATCAGAGGCAATACAAAATGTTAAATTTAGTTAATCTATTTGTTGATTGTATGATTTGTATGATTGTATAAAAAATGACACTTCTCACATAATACATATAATCTGTATGTATGTATATGTATATGTATGTATATATATATATATGTGTGTGTGTGTGTGTGTGTGTGTGTGTGTGTGTGTGTGTGTGTGTGTGTGTGTGTGTGTGTGTGATTCACACCGCACAGCTCTTAATGACTGATGACAGATCGTCTGTACCTTTCGACATGCCATTTTGCGCTAAACAGATCAAACTAAATCCCAGTTTAACAATTCACATGGTTCAAGCAATTACTAATGGGTGACAGATCCGGATTATAAAATGGGGCCTACAATGTCAGCAAATACAGTGGCAATACTGACAGTATATGAAATCAAAATGGGTGGGTATTTTAGAGGCGAGATGAGATTTGAGAAACTCCTGCTGTTTTTATAGATTCTCCAGTATATGCATGCAGAAAGGGGCTGATGGATGAGGGGATTGCACACCCAGGACCAGGTTCAACCTCGCTCTCTGTCCTTTCTCTGATCCCCAAGTAATCACAGCCCTTCCTCCATCATGTTCTCCAAGCGGTTTACTTAATGAAAAAATGCTGTGATCTGTAAATGAAAAGGCTTTGGCGGGTCTCTAATCATTAATCCACGCAGGTTAATATCACACATGCCCGAGAATCAATACGCTTCTTCCTTCTGCAAGCACAGAAAGATTGGCCAAAACTTTTTTTATTCAGGACTTTTATATAGTGCTTTTTCAAACCCTTTTTTTGTATTATATATCCACACATGCCGCGTGGTGTGTGTGTGTATGTGTGTTTACATTCATCAGCTGGGTGGTCACGTGTTTTGTCGCTACTCTCTACACACAGGTGTTTGTTATTAGTCAACAGCTGATGCGTGTTCCGCGCACTATATATGTTCAGTGTTTTGTAGTTAGCATTATCAGTTCGTTGTTTGTTCACTCCTGTGTCTGCCTCTGTTAGACTCTCTCGCTCGCTTGAGTGGAGGCTCTCCGTCATAACCTGTTTCTGTTGGACCTTACGGAAGTCTCTGTCTCTTTGATGTTGTTACTACTGCCTGCTCTCAAGACAACATTATCTGTGAGAGACTTTACCTCATATATGTTTCTCTTATGAACTTTACTCTGGGTAAACTCGACGATTTCCTTGAGAGCGGCTCCTTAGCGCGACCTTCCCCTTCCCTCAATATCTGGTGAGATATCCTTGAGAGACTGCTATACGACGCTGGTTCAAGTATGAACCTTCATCACTGTTTAGCGTGTCGTTTTCTGGTGTGAGCATCCTTGCCCTACACTATATCTGGTGAGACCTATACCAGTTGTGACTTTTTTAAATAAATCATCTTGCTTTCACTTGCATTTGGGTCTCCTGTGTTTATCATTGTGACAATAGTAGTGTCACTGAATGCAATTTTTGCACTTTAACAGATTTAAAAAAAAAATTTTGGTATTATTATTTAACAATAAAATAGTATATTAACATTGTTATTATATATAATAATAATATTTATTTTTAATTATAGATATTTACTTTTAAATTATGTGTTAACAATAATACTTCTGTTTAATAAGTAACTTTTATATTACAGTCTTTATTTCATTGTATCATTTTATAGGTTTAATAGTACTGCTACTACAACCCCAAATCAAAAAAAAGTTGGGACAGTGTAGAAATCACAAATAAAAAAAGAAACTAGTTATTTCCGCGAATAACTAGTTAGAGCCTCGGCTGGGTCAGTTGGCATTTCTGTGTGTTTGCATGTTCTCCCCGTGTTTGCGTGGGTTTCCTCCGGGTGCTCCGGTTTTCCCCACAGGCCCAAAGACATGCTGTATAGGTGAATTAAGTAGGCGTCTTCCGCTGTGACGACCCCAAATTAATAAAGGGACAAAGCCGAAAATGAATGAATGAATGATTTCCAAATTAACTTTGACTTGTTATTTCATTGCAGACAATATGAACACAAAATATTTCATGTTATGTCTGGTCAACTTCATTTCATTTGTAAATATATATTCTTTCTTGTCATTCAGACCTGCAACACATTCCAAAAAAAGTTTAGACAGGAGCAATTTAGGGCTAGTAATCAGGTAAATTAATTAAATAATGATGTTATTTGAAACAGGTGACGTCAACAGGTGATTGTTATGACTTGAAACAAAAGCAGCATCCAATAAAGGTCTAGTTCTTTAGAAGCAAAGATGGGCAGAGGATCGCCAGTTTGCCAACAAATGCGTGAGAAAATTATTTAAATGTTTAGAAACGATGTTCCTCAAAGAAAGGTAGGAAGACATTTGGATATTTCACCTTTAACAGTCCATAACATAATTAAAAGATTCAAGGAATCTGGAGGAATTTCAGTGTGTAAAGGACAAGAGCGCAAGCCTAAGCTGAACAATCGTGATCTCTGATCCCTCTGGCGGCACTGCATCAAGAGTCGTCATTCATCTATAAGCGATATCACCACATGGGCTCAGGACTACTTTGGCAAACCTTTGTCAAGTACCACAATATATATTACATCCATAAATTACAGTTAAAACTGTACTGTGCCAAAACGAAACACTATGTTAACAGTGTCCAGAAGTGCCGTCAACTTATTCGGGTTCTGAGACATCTGGCATGGACCATCACACAGTGGAAACGTACTGTAGTCAGATGAATCAGCATTTTAGGTATTTTTTTGGAAGAAATGGATGCTGTATGCTCCAGATCAATGAAGAAAAGGATCATCCAGACTGTTACCAGCAACAAGTCCAAAAGCCAGAGTATGTCATGGTCAAGTGCCCTTGGCAAAGATAACTTGCACTTCTGTGATGGCACCATTAATTCTGAAAAGTACATAGAGATTTTGAAGCACAATATGCTGCTTTCTTTTCCATGGACACCCATACATATTTCAACAAGACAATGCAAAACCACATTCTGCACACATTACAAAGTCTTGGCTGCGGAGGAAGAGGATACAGGTGATTGACCGGCCTGCCTTCAGTCCCGAACTGTCTCCAATAGAGAATCTGTGGTGCATTTTGAAGCACAAAATTGTCTGCACTGAAATACAAGTCAAAGTAAATTTAGAAATCACTACTCTATTTTTTTCAATTTGTGTTTTCCATACTGTTCCAACTTTTTATGATTTTGCGTTGTACTATTATCAATAATAATATTATTATTGTTGAATTGAAAACAATAATCCAAAGATTGATATTTATTTATTTATTTACAGAGTTAATAAATAAAAAATAATAAAAACAACAATAATAATAACAAACTAAATATTATAGTACATACTGTTACCATTATTATCATATCGTAATATAATATTAGTTTGATTAGCAAGATAGACATTAAAGTCTTAATTTATTTCTTAGAGGTTAAATAATTTCTGGTGTATACAAAGTACTTTTTGGAAATCACTTTTTTAAAACCCTGTATGACTGGAAAGCATGAGCATACTGCAGTATCATTTTTATTCAGTGTGAGAGAATCACTGTAATGAGACATCTTTCATTCACTCCAGTAATACCTAAGGAAGTGGGCTGGAGAATATTTCAAGGATAAGCTTCTTTTGCTTTGATGTAATGTATAGAAGATAAATGCGCAAGTGGGTATAAAAGCAGATTTTCTGATAGCCAAGTTAATAATGCAAAGACATCCCATATCTCATTTATATAAAGATCAATTGATTTCTGTCGGTGCAGTGAGAGTGATTTATTTCACCATTTCAGTATGATTAGGGAAGAAAAGTTTTTGTAAAATCAAGTCATTTGTGTAAGCATAATGTGGAGCCTGTTCGCATTCAATTTACATTTCAGTAGAAAAGGGTGACTTTTTCCCCCAAAAGGGGCCAATCATTGTAAAAAAAAAAGTATTAGATTTAGTCCTTTTTTCAGTAATTTTTTTCTATGATTCATACTACATTTTTGGGTTGATTTGAGTGAAAAAGATAATAATAGTAATAAAGTAGTGCAGAAGTGTGCTCACACTGAAAAAAAAGATGTCTGCAAACTTGTTTCAAACAATTTATATGTGTTGAATTTCAAAAAACAAATTAAATTTAGTAATATTCAACTTAAATTATTTGTTTAAATTCAGCTCAAATAAATAGTTAACTACTTAGCTTAAAAAAAAAAAAGGTAAATCCAAGGAATCATCTGGGAATATTTTTTTTCTGCATATGAATTTGTAGAATTTTTCCTTTTCAGATACTAATTTTATAGGAGGATTTATCCAAATATTTTCTACGTTTTAGTGGTAGTCATTTTACTGGTATTTGCATCATTGTTTGACTTCCAGAAAAAAGCTTGCCTTTGACCTGCTGTGATGGTTCCCATAAGAGGAGGAACTTCTAGAGTAAAGAGGATTTATTCCCAACCACAACATTTATTCCTGTCCAATTGCATAGATTTTTCGCTAAGATTTTGTATTGATGATTGGAGAGTCAGAGCACTGCCCAGTCTTCTTCAGCACATTCCAAAGATTTTCAATAAGGTTAATATCTGGTCTCTGTGGCGGCCAATCCATTTCTAAAATTTTACTAATTGAGCCCCATTAATCTTGCCATTGTCATTTTGGAATATGACCGTGTCATTACGGAAGAAACGAAAATCTATTAATGGAATAACCTGGTCATTCAGTATATTCACATAGTCAACTCACCTTATTCTTTGGGCACATAATGTTGCTGAACCTAGACCTGAACAAGTGCATTATTGCCAGGCTTGTATATAGGCAGTAGGCAGAATGGTGCATTACTTAATTCCTCTCTTAATTCACCCTAATGCCCCACCATTCTGGAACAATGTCAATCTGAAGGAATGCATCATCAGACCACACACCCTTCTTCTATTGCTCCAGAGTCCAATCTTTATGTTCCATAGCAAATTGAAGCTTTTTTTTGTGATTGGCTGCACGGATAATTTTTTTCTAAAGGCTAAATAGCTGTTTAGTTCCAATCAGTTGAGTCTCCTTTGCATTGTGTGTGTGTGAAAATGCTCATGCTTATGTTTTTTCATGGTTTTGACTTCACCAGATGTTTATGTGATAGCCAATCTCGATTATTCAGTTTTTTTTTCGACCTCATTTTGTTCTCAGAATACTTCCAATTCTTAATAAAGCATTGGACAGTTCTTAACCCAATTTTAATAGTTTCATCAATATTCTTAGATGTTTTCTTTGCTTGATGCATGCCGATAATAAAAAAAAAATCATCCATTATCCAATGGGAGTTATTATCCAATAGGAGGCTCTTATTTATTTGCTTAGCAGTGTGTATACAGTGTATAACATGTTTGTTTGTTTGCAAAAGTGACGTTTGCACTGAAGGAACATTTTCAATGCAATACAAACTATTTGCAATGCATGTTATAGGAACTCAAAATTTTAGATATAGGAATACCTTTTTGGGGGAAGTTAATTAGCTCCAACCTCAGAATATGATCTAATCCAGCACAATAGGTACAAACAGGTACATTAGTTGGTTGGGCAAATGCATGCCATACAGTATTTTTAAGCGATACTGAAATCTAATGTTAGCAGCATTTACCTCAAAGGTCTCAAACTCAATTCCTAGAGGGCCGCAGCTCTGCACAGTTTTGCTCCAACCCTAATCAAACACAGCTGACCCAACTAATCAAGGTGTGCAAGACTACTAGAGACTTTAAAGCAGGTGTGATTTGAAGGTGGTTGGAGCTAAAATTTGCAGAGCTGCGGCCCTCCAGGAATTGAGTTTGAGACCATTGATTTACCTGTTGCCTTTGTCTCCAGTGTTTTGCTCTATTCACAGCGTTAGTGAGACAGTTTTGTTGTTTCTTTTTTGCTCTTTTAATCAAATAACATGCATATATCCCATATCTGTCATTACAAAACCCCTGACACACAAGGAAAACACAGCTTTGCTTGACATATGCCATCCTCCAGTTGTTGATTTTGTTGAAGGCAGCGCTTGATGTCTATCGCAGAGACATTAAATTAAGGAACTAGCCTGATGGCTAGTTTCTATATCTATGTTCCTGTAATTACCAGTGTTAAGCATGTTACTTAAAAAAAACTGTTTTAGTTATATAGAATATATAAAAAATTGTTACTAGTTACTTCTCATAAATAGTAACTGAGTTAGTAACTGAATAACATCATTATAAATTTACTAATTTATATTTACTAATTACTTAGAAAAGTAAAACTTGAGTTACTTTTTTAAAAAAAAACGTCTAAAAGAAATGTTGAAAAGACTAAATTAAATAAAGTATTATTATAAATAAATTCTACACTATTCCATACTATATTAATGTGTGCACTGTAAAAAATGTAATCACCATTTGTTCAGCACACTGTATTTCTGTCATATATACTAGGAATTGTGAATAACTATTGATCTACATAAAAATGTATGTTATGTCAACAATATTCGCTAAAATGTTATGTCTACATGTTTAACATGTTTCTACATGACAAACATTTTTGTGTTGAACAGGAATGTTGATATTTAAACAATTCATACATGCGTGACGTGACTATCAAAAACTACACTTGTTTATCTGATGCTTGTAAGAAGGGTGACAGTGGCGCAATTGGTAGCACAGTCACCTCACAGCAAGAAAGCTGCTGGTTCAAGACCCGGCTGAGTCAGTTGACAACCCTGTGTTCACGTAGGTTTCCTTCAGCTGCTCCGGTTTCCCCCACAGTCTAAAGACATGCGGTACAGGTGTGAATGGGTGTTTCCATGTACTGGGTTGCAGCTGGAAGGGCATCTACTGTGTAAAACATATGTCGGATAAGTTGGCGTTCATTCCACTGTGGCCTTCCCAGATTAATGAAGGGACTTAAGCCAAAGAAAAATTAATGAATGAAATAGTAAGTTTGTGTTTGTATTTTTTTTTATAAAATTATTAAAAACAGGATGATATGCTAACTTGTACTAATTACTTATTTAGCAAATTAAAAAAATAATCCACTAAACAAAAAAAACCGAATTGACTCAATAGCAGTAACTGTTGCTTCAGTTGATTTGACAAGAATATCTTTATTAGCAAAATACGATAATCAACATTGCATGAGTAAACAAAATTATGTTAGCTGAACAAAATATTGTTACTGAGAAAAACTAAAAAATAGTTGTTGAGAGAACTCAAAGTTCTTACTGCATCAAGTTGCCTTGTTTTTTATGTTTTCTCAACAATTAATTTTTTACAGTGTGTGAGGCACCTATCAAATTTAATATTTTATTGTAAATATAATTTCTATAGTGAAACAATAAAACATACTAAAGGGTTTAGAACTTTTAATATTTCCCACAACTGGCCAACAAATAAGTCTAAAAATAAATGATGCTTCTTAAGAAATGTAACAAAAACAGCGTATAATAAACATTACAGTATTATTTTTAGAGTATTATTAAAAATAACACTGACATCTTTACATGGTTGAAACATAATTTGGAGGTTATTTCCTTACTGTACTAAACTGTAGCAAATCACTTTTGCATCTACCGTAATCACTGCAGAGTTTACGCTCTCTCTCACTTATGTTGTATGGCTGGACCCCACCTTCATTTAGGGCAAGCTGATTACTTTGTCAAAGTATACTGACAGGATTGACTTGTTTTACAAATTTTTTCCAACCAGTTTTAGTTGCTTTAATACAGTGGCCCTGTCTACTCCTTTGAAAGCATCAGCTGCATTTTGGGCCAATCATCATCAGCTATATGTTTGTCCCGCCTTACACACAAGCCAGTCATCATCAATTATGTGCCCCATTCACATACACAAGAGCAGGCTGACAGAAAAACAGACGAAAACCACGCCAGCGAGCTCAATTGCAAATTATATATTAATTATATAACAACACATTTTATTGTCAGTAACGGTAACAGCATTGTAATGGAGTTAAACAGTAATTAATTTTGATTACACTTTACTGAAAAAAGTAATTCCATTAGTAATGCCGTCTATTTATAACACCGTTGTTTCCATCACTGGTTACTACTTGGCGCAAAAGCTGTTGATATCATTCAGTCATTATGGAAATGAGCTGCTGCATCTATATTTGCACATTTTTTTCTAAAAACACCCATAGAACTTTCCTTGTCCTTGCAAGTTTTTATGGGATTGTGGCCTCAAGTTGCAAACGAATCACTAAATCCCTTCTATGGACCATTTCAACGTGGTCATGTCATTGGCTCATGAACATTTCCTGCTTGTTATCAAACAATTTCATAACTGTAACAAAAGGGAATTCAATGATAACTTAATGTTAAAACAGCTATCATAATATTATTTATCAATATGTGGCTCTTTTTGGATTCTCAGAAGCTATAGAAATTAAAAAAATTTAAACAGGAAATACGTTGGGACCATTATTTTTGTTTACATCCCTAAACATGGTCTTATGTGTTCTAAGAGGTAGCTATACAAAAACATATTGATGATGTACTCTACCTAAAAAAAAGTCTTGTCGTCAATCCCAGTTTTAAAGGCAACACATAATAACTTGACTTCTAGTTGATAATTTGGAAAAATGGCAGAAGGTAGATTTTTCAGATGAATCATCTGTTGAATTACATCCCAATCATCACAAATGCTGCAGAAGACCTATTGGAACCCGCATGGACCCAAGATTCTCACAGATATCAGTCAAGTTTGGTGAAGGAAAAATCATGGTTTGGGGTTACATTCAGTATGGGGGCGTGCGAGAGATCTGCAGAGTGGATGGCAACATCAACAGCCTGAGGTATCAAGACATTTGTGCTGCCCATTACATTACAAACCACATGACAGGGCAAATTATTCAGCAGGATAGCGCTCCTTCTCATACTTCAGCCTCCACATCAAAGTTCCTGAAAGCAAAGGTCAAGATGCTTCAGTATTAGTCAGCCCAGTCACCAGGCATGAACATTATTGAGCATGTCTGGGGTAGGATGTTGAAATCTTGATGAACTCTGGGAGTCTCGCAAGAACGCTTTCTTTGCCATTCAAGATGACTTAATTTAATAGTTATTTAAGTCATTGCAGAGATGTCTGGATGCAGTCCTCCAAGCTCATGGGAGTCATGCATAATATTAATTCTTTTTCCACTGCACCATGACTTTATATCATATACTGTACATTATTTCTGTTAAGTGACAAGACTTCAATCTAAGCAAAGTCAGACCTTACTGTTAAATGTCAGACCTTACCTAAATGAATAATTAAACATCAAGGCATGATCATATTTCATTTTGGTAAAATACGCGTAATCTAGAGGCCTTTGCCTTTCATATAAGCCACTTCTGATACTAAATGATTAACTAGATGTCAAGTTATTATTTGCTGATCCTAAAACTTGGATAGGTGACATGACTTTTTGTCAGGAACTGTAGTGTAAGATAAGTTTCTGAAAGGTAGTGTAAGGTAAGCCCCCCCCCCCCCACCCCCCAACACCCACCCCCCCAAAAAAAAGGAAAAAAAAAGAAAGTAAAGTTAAATATTAAGATATGGGTAAATTAAACTAAACCTTGAGAAGACTAGTTAAAAGAGCCTTACGCTACTGGTTCACCCAATCCTTTGAGCTCATGTTGTGTGTAGTGTCACATTAACATTAATTAAGGTGACAGATGGAGGACATACTCGAGAATCAATACGACTGTAAGCTCCCCCACCGTCTCTTTCCCCCGTGTCCTTCCTTAGCGAATGCACATTCATCACTGCTCTGAATATTACACCTCACTTTCACAATTATTACTCTGTTGAATCGCTATTCTGAAATTAGAAATGATTAAAACCATTGATCCAGTTTACGACGTTCAAATATAGCAACCGTATTGCATTGATTTGTCAACATAATCTCGGTGTAATCTTATTAAAAAAGCGGCGTTTGTCACCACATGCTTATTTTATGTTATTAATTCACTTTCAAAGGTAAAACCATTTTAGCACATGCTGATGATTCTCTGTGCGCGGGTAGTTTAGTGTGTGCATTTTAGCTGTTTTGAGATATGTCCTAGAAACTTAAAGGGTTAGTTCAGCCCAAAATTACAAATCTGTCATAGCTACGTCTGCATCTTCATAATTTGATGCACATTTAGAAAAACGCTGGATATAAATGCCAAGGTACTCATTTAAAAAATTTGTATGCGATTAATTAAGTCTCTTTTTTTCCTATAAAACAATGTGCACATTAACTATAGTGGAAACACGTTTAGCAATTAAATTGCTTAATGTGTATCAAAAAGGTCATTTCTTGCCTTGATGATTTTGACTAACCACTGTATCTTAATCACAGCATATCAAATGTTGTTTAAATATGTCTAAAAACATCTGAGCAAAAGTTCACTACCTGACAAAAGTCTTGTTTTCTAAAAGTTTTGACTTCTAGTTGATCATTTGGTATCTGAAGTGGCTTATATAAAAGGCAAAGGCCTCTAGATTATGCATAATTTACCAAAGCAAAATATAATCATGCCTTGATTTTTTTTATTATTTAAATAGGACAGTAAGACAGTAATAGGACAGTAATAGGACTGACTTTGCTTAGACAAAGGTCTTGTCACTTAGCAGAAATAATGTACAGTATAGAATATAATAATTCCTTACATTTATATAGCGCTTTTCTGGGCACTCAAAGCTCTTTACACACATTGGGGGGAATCTCCTCATCCACCACCAGTGTGCAGCATCCACTTGGATGACGCAACGGCAGCCATTTTGCGCCAGACCGCACACCAGGCACGTGCAGAGATGGGGGCTTTGGGTGCTTGAGCCCCTGCCCTTTTTTCTCCTGGAGAGAAAGTGCCCTTTTTCCTGGGGATAATTATTATTTTTTAAATACTAATAATAATATAATATATGTATAAGTTAATGTGTGTTTTTTTAAGGACAGCTTTCCCTGTCAGACAATAAAAAAACAAAATGTTATATATATATCTTGGTATTAAAAACAAATACCATGAAAATCAATGGTTACAGGTTTCCTGCTTTCTTCAAAATATTATTTTGTGTGTTTAACAAAAAAAAAAGTCAAATAGATTTGGAACAAGTAAAAGTTGAGTAATTGGTGACAGAATTTTCAGGTTTGAATGAACTATCCTTTTAAGGGTGAGTAGTATATGGTGAATTTAGGATTTAGGATGACATCTACTTTATTATATTTCATTTATTAAAGTACAATTATTATAATTTTTTTATAAAAAGTGTCCTTTTTTCCACTTGAGCCCCTGCCCCTTAAAAGGTCTCTACATGTCCCTGCCGCACACCTCACACCAGCTGATTGGTGGAGAGGAGACAGAGTGATAAGGCCAATTATGATATGGGGAGGGTTAGGAGGCCATGATGGACAGAGGCCAGTGGACAGGTTTGGCCAGGATGCCAGGGTTAAACCCCTACTCTTTTTCGAAGGACATCCTGGGATTTTTAATGACCACAGAGAGTCAGGACCTCGTTTAACGTCTTATCCGAAAGACGGCACTTACTGAGCAGTATAGATTCCCCGTAACTATACTGGGGCATTAGGACCCACACAGAATGCACGTTGGGCGCCACCTGCTGGCCACACTAACACCACTTCCGGCAGCAACCTAGCTTTTTCATGTGGTCTCCCATCCATGTACTGACCGGGTGCAGCCCTGCTTAGCTTCAGTGGGCAATTATGTGAGAGATGCAGAGAGATAGCTGCCAGTAAGAGAGCTAGTTGCTGGTAGAGAGCTAGCTACCGGTAAGAGAGCTAGCTGCCAGTAAGGTCACAGTATAGAATATAAAGTCAAGTTGCAGTTGAAAACGAATTATTATTCTGTGTGACTCCCATGAGCTTGGAGGACTGCATCCATTTATCTCTGCAATGACTCAAATAACTTATTAATAAAGTCATCTGGAATGGCAAAGAAAGCATTATTGCAGGACTCCCAGAGTTTCTCCATCAAGATTCTTTGGATTCATCGCCAATGCCTCCTCCTTTCGCTGTCACTTCATTTGTCAATTAAAAAATTTTCATCTTAAAGTTGATTTTCATCTCAAGTTCTCACTTGTAACATTTAATATTCGATTTATGTAACACAGTCTCATGGCATGTCTTTGGATAGTGGGGGAAACCAGAGCACCCGGAAGAAACCCACGCGAACACGAGGAGAACATGCAAACTCCACACAGAAATGCCAACTGACCCAACTGGGCTCGAACCAGTGACCTTCTTGCTGTGAGGTGACTGTGCTACCCACTGCGCCACCGTGCTGCCCATATATTAACCTCATCAAATTAATAAAATATACAGCAAATGAGAAATAAATAACAGAAAAAAAGAATAAAAAGAGACAATATTGCAAAAAATGTAAATAGTTACAAGAATAAAATGTATAGATTAGGCAAAAAAGTAGATTTAAAGAAGGCAAATTAGTTGATTAACCATTTCTAAAAGTATATAGTATATAGTAAAGTTTTTTTTCAGTTGTTTATTAAATAATTAATCATTTAATGTTTCTCATGACTGGGTAATGGGTAAATGGGTAAACAGTAGATTTTCCACTGGAAATCAATCGTGATTGTTTAACTATTTTGGTTGGATATATAAAAGTGTAAAAGGATAATAATAGTAAAAAAAAAAAAAGTATGTCACCAAATATACTTAAGCCACCATTAGTATACCTGGGCAGCCCGTCTATGCGTGGGAAGCACTGATATATATAAGATTTGTTTACATTTGAAAATTTTAAATACATTGTAATCAATTAGTTTTTTATTTGCTCATATTCATTCATTCATTCATTTTTCTTCACCCCCTTATTTATCAGGGGTCGCCACAGCGGAATGAACCGGTAATTTCGGAATATGTTTTACGCAATGGATGTGCTTCCAGTCGCAACCCAATACTGAGAAACACCCATTTACACACGCACTCATACACTACGGCCAAATTTGTTTACCCAATTCACTTATACCACGTCTTTGGACTGTGGCGGAAACCCATGTGAACATGGGGAGAACATGCAATTTCCACACAGAAATGCCAACTGGCCCAGCCTGGATTCGAACGAGTGACCTTCTTGCCGTAAGGGCAACAGTGCTAACCACTGAGCTACTGTGCTACCCTTGCTCATATTTGTTATTGTAATTTAGCTCTTTTTAATTATAATAAATAGTTTTTGTTTGCTTTAGTTTAGGTGGAGTCTCTGAGTTTTCTACCTCTCTCTGCGCAGTATATGGGTTTGAATTGATTTTGCTGTTGTACAAAAAAAACAAATTAAAACAAAAAAACTTGCGCAGAACTCAATTTATGTCCATCAACACAACCTTGCATCTTTCGTAATTAACAGCTGTCCTAACAAATGAGTCAAAATTGATTTTGTCTGTTTATGTAAATACAGAGATTTAATTTCTAAAGGCTAATTGAGCACATCTGGTCTTTGTTAGCCTGTGATGCAGTTACTACATCTAAATTTCCATCCACTTGCAATCAAACTTGATCGAAACAGGCAACTGTGCTGTACCTGAATTACGCAGTGATGAACATTATCATATGACTTATGACTCTACTGTATATTGTGACCGAACAATCTACTGTAAATCAAATTTATTTAGTTTCTTAATCCATATTCCTGGTGTAACTGTGCATAATTTACCAGTGTTATAAAAAAAAAAAGGTTTTCCTAGTCTTTCATCAGAATGTAATAACCTGCTCTGCCTCTGAAATTGCTTTTCTTTTTGGCTCACTTTACTAAGGCCAGGGGTTTTCAAACATTTTGATGGTATAGAAAGCAAATGCGCAGAAAAATGGATTGCAAACAAATATCACATAGAAATTGCTAGTAAATTTTACAAATTAGTACAAGAGAATGGCAAGTGGCACAAAGACTGAAATAGTATTTTCTTGTTTCTAAGCGTTACATAATGTATGATGTTTAAATAACAGTTTTAAATACAAATTATAAATATGTATAAACCAATATTTTATACCAGTTATCACAACTTTATGTTGTGTGTGTGTGTATGTATATATATATATATATATATATACATATATATATACAATAGTACACATCGGGTGGCACGGTGGCTCAGTGGTTAGCGCTGTCACCTCACAGCAAGATAATCGCTGGATTGAGTCCTAGATTGGCCAGTTGGCATTTCTGTGTGGAGTTTGCATGTTCTCACCATGTTCGCATGCTCCGGTTTCCCCCACAAGCCAAAAACATGTGCTATTAATGAATTGAATAAACTATATTGGCCGTACTGCAGTGCTTCCCACAGGTTTGAAATATACTTGCGGTGATGGTAACACACCATTTATCCACATCACATAAATAATTAAATATATGTGACAAACAAATTAGAACTAAATTTTTAACAATAATTTTATTCATTATGACACTGTTTCTTTTTAATAGGTAAAAGTACCCTTGAAATAAAAAATAAATCCACTATTTATCTTACTTTTATGCCATTCAAGAGCCATGTGCACCCACTGACAGTTAAAATCTTTTCTCTCTCTTTCAAGTTCAAAACAAACTTGAATGCCAAAGCATTATATAAGTATATAAAATAGCCTGTTATATAGCCTAATGACATCACCAAACTAATAAAATATACAGCAAATGAGAAATAAATGAAAAATAATAAAAACAATATCTCTAAAAATTATAATTACAAGATTAAAACGTGTAGATTATTTAAAAAAGGTAAATGCATTAATTAACCATTATTAATGGTGTACATATATTTTGCATCCAGTTTAGACCAGTCATTTCATCCTCTCCAAGTATATAGTAGTTTTTCCGAGTCGTTTAGATTAAAGAATGTATTGTTTAACGTTTCTCTAGCTCTCACGACTGTGCATCCGCAGTCAGCTGCAAAGCCAAACGAAAGTAGGCTTAAGTAAAAAGGTAATGCAAAAGCGTATATGACTAATCACAGCTTAAGAAAGCAAAAGCTAATTCCTGTAGATTTTAGGAGATTTAGAAAGCATTTTGATTCAAATTGTTTAAGTCCCCAAAATGTGCATCTCTGTGGGTCTGCAAAGCATGTGAGACTGTCTGTGGGAGTGTTTTCAGATCTCACACACACAGAACGAAACGGGTAAACGAGAGAAGATTTTACACTACTTAATCGATTGTGAATGTTTGGTTATATTGGGCGGATACAAAAAAGTTTAAAAGGACGATAATTATAGCAAAAATTGTCACTAAACATACTTGGACTGCCGTTAATATACCTGAATGGTCCAAACAAATAAAGTATGTGTGCGAAAAATGAGATGAGAAGAATAAGAATGTGGGTGTTTCCCTGTACTGGGTTGTGGCTGGAAGGGCATCCACTGCATAAAACATATGTTGGAATAGTTGGCGGTTCATTTCGTGGTGGTGACTCCTGATACATAAAGGACTAAGTAAAAGAAAAATGAATGACACAGCCAAATTGCCAAAAAATTTATTAAAATAAAATTAAAACAGATAACCAAATAATTAAATCTAATTCAAACTATTTATTAAATCAACATTTGTTCGTTAGTGGTTCTAAAGTAATGTAAATGTATAAACCGAGCAGAACAAACAAGCACAGTTTATCACAAAATAATAAACACAATGATAATTAAATCAAACTTATTAAATAATAAAATAACTTCAACGGGATCTAATCTAATCATCTAATTTCCATATTTCACATTAATATTAAAGCCTGACCAAAAATTACTAAATAAGGACTGTGATTTGTTTTTAACTCTTTTGACCTGAGTTTTAATAAGAAGTATAATCAGAAGTGGAAGTCAAATGTAAGACCTTAAATGGCAGGGTAGCATCTGCCGACAGAGCTGTTTTCATTAGCAGAAGATCCTCTGGCTTTAGATTTCATCCACAGGTTTCCTAGTGCTACTCAAGACCTTTTTAAATCCCACTATCATACAGGTCAGGGATCAGCAATATCTTGGGACTGGGGTAATGGGGGAAGTGGTCCAATCCAGGGAAAAGCAATCAAGCTCGGATAAAAGGAAAGGAGGCGTGGATGAAGGAGCAGGTGCACAGGGTGTTTTTTTACTCAAAGCTGTTGTTAAAGAAATCTAACCTCCATCACCTCAGCTGTGATTGCCTGCAAAGATGCGACTGTACACATCAAGCTGCAATTTTGGTGTTTCGATGTGGGGAAGAAGATAAGGCCGCTTTCTGTCTGGCAAAAGCTTGCCGTTCGGCTTTACAGTGGAAAAGGCAGCACTTACATTTAAGTGCTGGATGGAAAAGGCTTTCAAGCAAATGAAAATGACTTTGCAAAGCAAATGAATCCACATTCACAGGGCTACAAATAATTTCTGTAATTGCATGGCTTTGATTTATTCTGATGACTTGGGACCGGTTAAAAGTATAATTTGGGGTTTGTCACATCAGGGAATTTTAGACTTTCAGAAGTGTATTCGATAAACTCTGTGCAGGAAAGTTCCTCCAACCCAAATTCACTCATCCATCTCTTTATGAACCTTTGCTTTATGAAATGGTGCATCGTTTCAAAGTTGAGAGTATGAAACTGCTCATAATGTCTAGGTATTCTGAAGCTCTAAAACTTTCTTTTACTGGAACTGTAAGAGAAAAGGCCTAGCTCAACCTCTGTAAAGCAACCCCATAATTCCCCCTCCACCAAACTTTACATTTGGCACAATGCAGTCAGTCAGGTACCAATTTCCCTGCAACCACCTAACTTAGACTTATCCATCAGATAGCCAGACAGTGTGATTGGCCAGAAAACACATCTCCACTGCTCTATAGTCCAATGGTGGTGCACTTTACATCACTGTAAGGCTTGGATGAAGCTGCTGGGTCATAGAAACCCATTTGATAAAGCAATTTTCTGGAGCACTCTAAAGGCTTCATAGAATTTGAAGGTCTGTACTGTACAGTAGCTATAGCATTGACTGCAGAAAGTTGGGGACTTCTGTGCACTGTGCCTCAGCATGTGCTGACCTCAGCCTATGATTTTACATGGTCAACCACTTCATGATTAAGTTGCTGTTGTTCCCAATTGCTTTCACTTTGTTATGATGCCACTAACAGTTGATGTGGAACATTTAGTAGTGAGGAAATTTTACGAATGGCTATCATGGTACCACACTGAGCTTCAGAGAGAGACTGTTGTGTATTTATAAAGTCCTCATGAAATGGAAGTTAAAATTGTCCACTCTCCTGACGTACATCCACTTGAAAAGGTGGTGAATGATTTTGTTCTTTGGGAACTGAATGGATTGTCCAAAGATGAGCTTTGCTTACAAAATGAAGGAAGATTGATGAATGAATTCAGAGCAGATAATACATTGAGCACAATAATGAAGTGCACAAGTACATCATTTATAACAAGAACTACTATTTACACATATAAAAATAAAAAGAGTTCATTTTGATTTCATGGCGACTTCAATACATGAGAAGAATTAATGGCTTGTTTCCACTGAGCAGTACTGTTAGAATAGTATAGTATGCAGTTGTCTGTTTCTTTGTCAGAAATTGTGAATGGTACCAAAATAGCAAACCATACTAAACAAAGGAATCACATGACAAGCACGTGGAACACTATAAACACTGGGGAGACAAACATAACAAAACCACATGGCACAGGGGAAACACAGAGAAGTCCTGATAGTCATATAAACATTGGATGCCATGAGGGTGAGTAACTCATGAGATAATAAAAAAATCTAACCCTTAACATTTTGCTAGCATGATTTAGCATATTGCTAGCATGTTTTTAGATTAAAAGAATGGGTGATATATTAGCATAAATAGCTGTATATATAAATTTGAAAAGCTCACCATTTGATTTGCATTTATTTGATGGAAACTACAATAAAACTATATCATTGTTCTTATTAATATTAATGAATCCCTATGATGATAAAGCTGATTTTTCAGCATCATTACTGCAGTCTTCAGTCTTTAGTGTCATATATTACAAATCAGGGGCGGATCTGGCAGACCGGGCAGTTTCCCGCTGGGCCGACGTACTTTTTGGGCCGGGCTGATCATCTTCTTATGATCTGATCAGTCCATAAAACGCTGATGACGATGCTGTGATCTGTGATGCTCTAAAAGTAAGATGTTTTTATTTTTTGGACAGACCGGCCCATGTGACATAATCTGCAGCCCATTGGTTCTTTTCTTTATTAATGTTGGGCTGATCCAATCACAAACTCCCATTTTAGGCTCTGTGTAAGCATGCAAAGTCGGTGTGTATTTGTCAAAACAGTCAAGAGTCACGCCTGTTCCACACTGCACACGAAAGCAGAGCATGAGCAGCACGTATGGAGAGCAGAAACAGTGCGCAGACATTTGCCTTTCACACCAGCTGCATCTGGCAGAAGACAATTACAGTACCTGTGATATCATGTACATTTGTTCTGATTGTCAGCATGATGTAGGCTTACAGCTATAGTAATATATATACAATATGGTTAGAATGATATTTATACACGATCAAACTAGTGGGCAACTTAAGCAAAACTTAAGTTAAAACTGAACTAATACTAAATCTTTCATTTTTTTACATTTTATTTTTTAAGGGTCTCTGATACATTGTTTTTGTTGTTTAACTTTATTTTGTTAATCAACATTAACTGTGTGGGTCAGCAGGCAGTTTTTGTTATGTTCATTATTTAATATAGGCTCCCTGAAAACACACACATGGATTATAATTTTATTATAATAATAAATTATTTGTTTTAAGTTTTTAATTAGTCAACTCTCATTATTTCCTATATATGGCTTTTGTGCTTTTATACATTAGGAGTTGGTAAATGTAATCTAGGGTTTGCACAGATAGGTAGCATTTTAATTGCATGTAGTGGGCCGCTCTGGCTCAAAATTCCTGGGCCAATATTTTTTTTGTCCTAGTCCAGCCCTCACAAATCATTCTCTTATCTCTTATTGATGTTTGATAACTGTGATGTTTATTTGAATTTTGCTGGATAAAAAGCAAAAAAAAAAAAAAAAAAAGCTACAAGAAAAAAAAAAACACAGCTCATGTAAAATTTAGTTTGACCTCCTGGAGTTGACTTCAGTCATTTTCTGAAGGTTAAGCGCTTTCTTTCACAGTAAATTTGTTTAAAAAGAGTTTCAGGGCCTATTTTGTTTCCTGTTTGTGGTAAAGTGGCACTTAATGTGGATTTAATGTTATTATACGCAGTCCTATTAATAATGTTAAAAGCAAATTAATTCACATCAGTCTATAATTTCCTCCTCAGTGCACCAGATTTGTTTGGTGTTAAGCTCCACAAGGCGCACTGTATGATGAATGTGTGTAATACGAATTTTTGTTTGTGTGGGTCGTGTGAGTCAGGCAGTCTAATCTCAGAGAGTGTAGAAGATACACATGGAACAGGCAGGGCAAGATGTTTTGTGTAGGCTTCAGGTCCCTATAGGCTCAGAGCACATGATTCCTTATGCTGCTCTCACCTGCTGAGAACAGCAAACCTGGCACACACTCGGCGCACAAATGTGCTTCCCTTTCTCTTGTTCTTATTACGTGTCTTGCATCGTGTCTTGTGGGAAATGGGACCTTGCTGTCAGCAGAATATTCATCAGATAGATCTGTGAAAACACAACATGCTATTTATATAAATGCATGCTCATTGTAGTATGTGAGATGCAGAAGAAAAAACACAAACGCCTCTTCGTTCGTTCTTTTCAAATTTTTACTGAGTAAAACTAATAAGAGTTTCGGGAAAATTAACTTGATTTTTTTTACATCAGGACTTAAGAGGGCACATTCATGATGATTGGAAACAGATGGAAATGTGTATGTGGGGAAGAACGTCTTTTTAAGCAGGTTTTTAAAACAATTGTGTTATATCAAATTTTTTATTTATGAATTTCAAAGCATTCCTTTTTTTGTTATTTTAAAGATTGTGTTTTGGAGGTCTTCTGCAGATTTTTATCTATCTGAGGTCAAAAACACTTGAATTTTTCAACTTTAATTTGCTCTAAAAGCTCCTCCTTTTTGAGAGTTTTCTGTACTCTGATTGGTCAAATGGTACAGGTTGTTGTGATTGGTTTGACGCTTAAGTTCATTGCACACAGTTTCTCAATATGCGTTCTTCAGTGATCTTGCATCCTAGTGTTCTCGTGTTACGTCATCATCAATCGCCAAAGTTTAGTTCCAGTACTCAGGACCGCAAGAACGGAGGACACATGAAAGTTCCCGGATGTGTTCTTGATATCAAAGATGCATGGATGCAGACTTGAGCACCAAATTCATTCTTGAAGTCCCAGAAGTCAGTGCAGCTGAATAAAGGGTAATAATAGATTTATTATTAAAGTTTGGAGATATAATTATTTATCTCAGGAGTTTCCCTAAATGAGACGGTGAAAGTAAACATTAACATGAAAATCTTAATAGAGGCATAAACACATTAAGGGTGTTTATTTTCTGAAATTCGTATTAAAATCAGTTTTTTATATATAGAATAGGGGAAAAAACAATAAGCTGTTGTATGAATGCTGTAATGTTTAAATCATTTTTCATAAAAAATTAGGGTCATGTGACTATCGGGAAGAAAGCAGAATCTCAATTCTCACATGTCGTATTCTGTGTTCTCGTGGTTTCCCGAGTTCGTTCTTCCAAGGTGACCTGGCAAGACAGGTCTTCACAAGAACACAAGTCCATTCTCTGCGTTCTTGAAATTGAGAAACAGCCATAGTCTAAAATTTCAAAATCTTCTTTCCAAGACCTTTACAGTACTTATCAAAAACTGACTGTCTATTAACATAACTGAATTTGAGCTCTGGATTCTCTTTAACTGTTATGATCACCGGTGATCTAACCCTCATAGATCGCTGGAGAACATTCACTTTCACTCTGACAACAATTCTGTCACCATATGAACTACAACTCCCTTTAGGCACCACACACCTGTCCCGGTTCTACTACTCAAGACAGATTACAGATACATGGACCACATAAACAGCACACACACACTTACAGACATTGCTGAGTCTTGTTGGTATTAACCCTGTAACTTTACGAAGCCGTTTCTGGTCTCTCCGCGTATTATTTTTGCCTTGTTCTATTGTTTACATTGTCTGCCGCCTGCATCGACCATCTGCCTGTTTTCCGACTATGCTTTTGGATGTACCTGTTTGCACCTGTGAATGACCATTGCCTGCATGACTACTCTTATTAATAAAGAGATGTGCGTGGATTCTCAACACCGTTGTTCAGCACTGTTGTGTTACATTAACACGTTTACGACTTTAACGCAAACAGTAACAAAGGGTTACCATTTATCATGGTACTGTATACTGTATGTGCCTTCCAGGCTTACCATTTACAAATGTTTGTACAGTGTTTGATGGTCAAAGTAGACATTTTTCACCAACATCCATTGAAGGCTATAGACTAGTATTATGCAAATCAGTTCTGTGTAAGTAGGTTTGTGTAGGAAGTAAGACTGTAACTACATCATCAGGGTTCAGCGCTGCTATTGGTTCTTGGTTTGACAGTTGTTGCAAGAGTAGTCGCACTGCAGGAATTGTCTAAAATCATTTGCTGCCAGAATTTCATCAGAGGGCAAATTTAATTGCAACAGCCATAAATTGCTGTTGGTGAACATGTCAAACCAATGATTACCACCATTGGTTTGGTGGTGATCATCGAAACACCAATGATCAAACCACAGATCCTTGAATTATAGGAATCTTTTAGGATTTCCAGGTTTTGTTTGAGGCGACCAAATCTTGACCAAAATCGCACAGAGTTAGATGGGCTTCAGTGAGTTCTTTATTTTGGTAGATCTTGGTTTGGTGACCTTTTACTTTCACAAACTGCTACATTACACACACCATGAAAGGTCATTACGAAAGAAGCATCATATGGCACATTAAAGGTCTTAAATTAGGGATTAAATATATCGGGCCATTAATTTTCTTATAATAATTACATCATTACAAATAAGCAGTTTTGGGCCAATGCCAATATTGCATGTGCCTAGTTTTATTAGGTTTTACTGCTGTACATCAAGATTATAATACAGTAGTTTTGGATTTTTAATTATTAGTTGTTGTTTTTTCAGTTAGTCTTAATTACTTTTAGTAAGTACTTTTAGATTTAAGTACTTTTAGATTTATTAGTTTGTATAAGTATAATTTTGAAATTGCTTAGTTTAAGTTTAGTTTTTTTTTTTTATGTAAGTTAGGATATTTGTTGGATGCAAGATTCAAAATCATCAGAATAGATATTGTATAATAAAAACTCAACCACAGATCTTACTTTTTTTTGACACAAGAACACTCCACTGTCATACCCATCCTCAAATTCAAATACAACAGCCCACAAGATAGCAGCCTTAAGAAAATGTGCAAGGCTGCTTCTGTGGTTATACACACAGCAGTGATGGAAAGTTCAGATCTTTATATGATCCGGAAAAAAAAGTAGTCAGCAATAATAATTTCAGTGAGTTAAAACAACCATGATCTGAAAAGTTTCTTACAATTACGTTTTGTAGCCCAACAGATGCATGATTCACTTAAATTCCATTACGATTTTCTGTTATGAAATAAACGTACGTTTCGCCAGATCCTCGATTTAAGCCCTCGGTTTACCTGCGCTGCAGTTCTTTAAGTTTAGATCAGTCACAGCAGGCTGTCATATTTTGTGTTCGGTTCACTGAATCATGCATGTGCAGTATTATCAGTTCACCACTTCTCAAATCTGATCTCAGTCTACTATTCTAATAACTGAATAATCAGTATATATTGGTTTATTTTGAGTCAGAGAGGGGTATCAGGCATGTTAAAAAAGTAAGTAGTTTGTGGATAAGTGCTTAACGTTACTGGACGCAAATTGCTTCAAATGATTCAGTTTGATTTGGTGAATTAGTTCAACCAGTTCACTTAGAATATCTAGTTAAAAAGAACAATTTGTTCTCGATCACAATCTCTAATACAGAAATAATGGGCACAATTGTGTTAAATTAATACTTTTAAATGTCTGCTCAGGTCATATTAAATGTTGTCATCGTGCTGCTGTCATGTCCAATTGTTGTTTTTGTCACGGGAGCAACAGCGAGGATGACTGGAAGAGGACTTTTTGATCTGGCCAGATTACAGATTCTGAGGTGCCGTAAGGGTCGTAAGGGTCGTAAAACTGGTAGTGCATGCGCAGCAAATAGATTTACTTCTAAAAGACTTATGTATTAAATACATTTACAACGAAAACTAAGGACGTTTTTGTTATAATTTTTGTTAAAGTTGGTTTTGTATATACACAATCCAGTTTCAGTTCTAGTTTTTTTTTTAAAACTCTCATTTTTATTTTTATTTCATGAACAAAAATGATTTTCAGTACTAATTTTTTCATTTGTTTTCATGAACTATAATAGCCTTGCTGTACATGAATGTAAGATTCACTATTTCAAAGTGATGAAATGTTTTAAAAATATCATCCATGCATTTGTCAGTGCTGGCGTCTTTAGTTTTTTTGTTTTAACTTTTTTAAAACAGTTAACCAGCCCTATTTTTTAAAAAGAGAAATTATTTTGCAACAGAGAAATTAATAATCAAATGTTTCAGCACGATTCATTGCAGAAGAAGAAGAAGAATATTTGTAACGTTTACAGGCAACTATTGTTATCAAACAAACCCAAGTCTTTTGCATCTGACTAAGGAAATAGTGATATCTCCAAAACAGCTTGACAAATTCATAACTAAAAAACATTTTAAATCTACCTCAAAAGGGTTATTCCTTTAGCTCAAATGGTGTTAACAAAGTGTAAAAGCACTCCTTGAGAAGTAAGCAATCGTTCACTAAACTTGCTAGAAAGTTCTGGATGGGTTACTAGAAAATAAATAAAGCCTAACAATTGTAATTAATTCCTAACTCGTAACAAGAAAATAAGCATGCGGACTAGCTAGTCCTGCAGAACTAAAGCAGTCACGACAGCCTTGGTTGCTAAGGCACTGTGTTGACGTGTTTTTCTTTATGTGTGTGTGTGTGTGTGTGTGTGTGTGTGTGTGTGTGTGTGTGTGTGTGTGTG